>VDFB02386317.1:0-10100 GCA_007258455.2 Sequoia sempervirens | reverse complement strand
ACTATGACAGAATTAATCTTCCCTACTCTTGGCAGAATAATTATTGACCATGAGGATGAGCTAAGGATTCAAAATGTTGGTACTCAATACCTAAATATCTAAACATTTAGGAATTTTTCTCAACCAAAAGGACTTTTGCCTTATTTGGCATTTGTTAATATAATGCTAACTACACTTGTGAGAGGCACAAAACTTCATGCTCACATTGCCTAACAAGGAGTCAAAACACTTAGGTGCATGCACTCTACAAAAAATTCTAATTCTTTGAGGATTAGTTAGCAAGGTTAGACGAACTCTTTTTTGAGATGAAAAGGACTGGTTGGCCCTTGGAGGTCATTTCTTTTTATTGGCTTCACCTTTAATACAATCTGGAAGGCATGTTCTAATGAAATGGTAGAAATATCAAGAATTTCTTTCAATGAGGAAAATAACCCTAAGAAAAACTTAATTCGAAGGAATTCACCAACATCTTGCACCTCCAAGTTGATAACGAGGCAACTGAATTACTCAATGTATTGTTGGACTTGGACCAAGTGTACAAATGTCTAGCAAAGATGAAGCATAGTTCCTCTTTCTAAGGGACTAGAAGTGCTTCTTGATAGTCTCTTTAAAACTTGCCACTATCAATAACGGGCTGCTTTGGTGCAGCCAATCATTGTAAATAAGATTGTCAACAAATGAGAACTTGATCATTCATATAAACTCATGTTTCAAACATCATAATGCATTGTGGCTCCTTGAAAGTAATTTGCATCCCAAAATATGCCTCCAAACTAAGAATCCAAGCATCCAATTTGTACCTTATCAACCATGCTACCAAAATGGCATATAGTCCAACTAGAAAGCAAATTAGCCAACAACGATCACAAGAGGAATATACTTGTTGGTTTATCCTTGTCCCGAGAATTTTTGAAAAATGCTCCTCATCTACCACATATGTTTAAGTTGAAACTCATTTTGTTGATATTAACAAGCTTGGAGCCCTTTGCAAGCAATTGGATGAAGTCAAGGTTCTAGGTAATGCTTGAGGAGTACCTAGACTATCCATGTTTTTTCTTCTTTTGTATGTATAACACCTAAAGCAAGACAACACACAAAAGGCTGTTTCATTCTTTATTTGCACTTTATTATAATAAAAATATTACTAGGAAATGGAATCTAAGAGAACTATGAAAGAATTCCCTTAGAGAATGACTTCCTAAAAAAATTCAGGAACCTTCAGCTATGATGGAGGAGAAAAGACTTTACAAATATTTAATATATGAAACCCCTATGTAAATGTGAAGAAAAAATATGATCCTCCTTTATTCTTAACAAAGTATTATATAGGACACAAAAAAATGTAATTTTATAAAAGTCAAAAAGGAAGAATGCCACTTTCAGATATCCAAAATTAAAAGGAGAATATTCATTAAGATAAATTTAACTTGTGAAAAACTCCCAAGCTCAAGGAATTTTTTAACTTATCTCATTTTCTTCTATGAGTGGCAATGGTGAGAAAGCGGAGGCTAAAGATTATTTCAGATCAGCCATCATCCACAAGATGCACAAAATGAAAACCAACAATAAATGAGAGTTGTGAAGTGATAAGGGATGGGGCTCATTGTTAATGTTATAGCAGCTTCGGTTGATTCTTCCAGCTCACTTCCTTCAAGAAAGTCTCAAATTGAATATAGCCGTTGGCTATTCAATTTAACTCTTATTATTTTGTGTCTCATGCTTTGGCCGACATGTATAATTCGAAACTCATAAAAAGAACAAATGAAGAGATACAGGTTGAGGCCGACTTTCATTAAAAGGAAGAATAGCAATTATTGGAGCCGACATATCTAACAAGGCGCGCGATCTTAAGAGAGGTGTCTCTCCCATTCACCGGTATATATATACACCTTGACTCGCCATTGAAAAGCATGCGGAGTTCGGTTATTCTTATCAGTCTTGCATTATAATGTGCGATGGTTATTGTTCACTTCAGTTCTGTGCGAACATAAAGAGTGAATATATCAGTTCGGTTATATACATAAGTCCGATATCAATCAAATGCGAATTCAAGATACAGATTAAAGATTATCCAGTACAAGGAAGCAAGCAAAGCAAAGTGCGAACTTCTTACAGGGCAAATAACATACAAGTGCGGACTTCTCACAGTGCGGATATCATTCAAGTGTGAACCTGTCTGAGAGTTCAGATCGAATACACCAATCAAGTGATGAAGATCACACAGTGCGAGATCAAGTGCAATATATCATCTTGTATGTATTATTTGCAAGGACGAACTCATTGTGAGCAGTTTGCGAACCATCAAAGTTCAGGTTGCGAGCTTGAACAAGAGCTAACAAGAGCTTGAAGCAGATTGCGATCTTCTGTAAGTGCAGATCAGAGATCAAGTAAGAGCAGTTTATTTGTTTGTTATACACCCATTGCTGGTACTGATATTGGCCTTGTGTGTGGCCTCTTTGTAAAGAGACTTATTGCCATTATATATAAGAGAGATCTTTGTTGCTGGGTTTTTTCTCCCTCAAGAGGAGGGTTTTCCTAGGGTACATGTTGTGTTATGTTGTCTGATTTTGAATTATTTTCTGTGCAATTAATCTGATCGCTTAAAATCAACATGGTATCAGAGCCAGGTTTATGGAAAGATCCGATCAGATCTTGTAAAGCAATTCGAAGTCAGATCTAGTGCATGCTCTCTTCATGAGTTTACTTGAGTCATATTGTTAGCAATCTGAGATCAGAGAGTTATATGATGCGGTGATCTCACCTTCTGGGATCTGTTATCTAAAAGCACATGATTATGGAAGGTTCTAAAGTAGTCATGTATTCTGAGAGAATTCTATGATGTCATTATCTGGAAAGGACTTCAATGGTCTTCACAACTTTGCAGTCAAGAGCTCAACTATGTCAGATCGTGCTGCCAAGGGTTGATGTTTGAAATCGAATGGCTGCAATCAAATAGAGATAAGTATTTGGTTCCTTTCTTTGTTTATATTCATTTATGTGAATTTCAGTTGTGCAGATCTGATAAAGTCTTTTGAGTGATGATCCGATCTATCTCTAACACTTTGGGTATTGCTAGTAAGCATGTTACATTAACTAGTGGATTGCAGTTGGAAACGGAGTGCATTGTAAATTTGAGCAGTCATGGGCCTTGTTCAAATTTAATCGTGTCATGAGTCTATGTTCGAGTTATGAAGGCTGTGGATTGATCTGAGCATAAGATCAGCATGATGTGTTCAATAATTGCATTCATCAGAATATCAAGGAAGATAAGTATTCTGTGTTTTGTTGAAATCACCTTTCTAGTTTGAATTACAGTTACTTCAGTTAGTTGGATCTTAGGAAAGAAAGTTAGTGATTTCTCTTGAGTTGTGATCCTTTGAAGACTTCAAATTATCTATTGTGAGTTGATTCATGCTGATCATGTAGATCTCTGAGTGTGACTTTGAGATGAAAAAGAGAATTGCATTTTCGATTGTGATAGGTTGATCACAATGATATCATTCTCTAATGCATGAACTGTGTTAGAGCCTTGACTCTTGGAGAGAGCTGGTTCTACATGCTAACCGCTTAATGCATTCAAGAAATCTGTAGTTGTGCAGATTATTCCCTTGTTGTGCTGAGTTTGGCACTCTTGAGAGGAGTAAAAGATGAACGAAAGAGTTATATCAAAAATTATATAAAGATAAGTTTCTTGATCTTTTGATATATTTCTCTTTCAGGTTGATTTATTTATTCATGTTCTAACATTGTGCATAAAAGCTTATGTGTTCATGTTATAACCTGTGATTGTAAACTTTGTATGATTCCATTCTTGTTATTTATTTGGGTAATTACAAACTGTTAAGTAATCTCTCTCTAAAATGCTGCAGGAGCAAGAAGGTGATGAGAAATTGCTTAATGATGAAAAGCTTGAGGCATCTTGTGAGGAAGTCATGCCGACCAAAGAAATAACTAAGCAGCCTTGGGACTAAGCTAGTGGCCAGAGGGAGCTCACTTCCAGAAGTCTCCTTTGCAATCTTTGGAGCAAGGATCAAGAGGGAGTCTTGTAACTCACTAAGAAGAAGTGAAGATTGTTGTATTAAAAAGGCTCGGTGCTAAACCCTTAGAGGATCCCTTCAGTTGCTGAGATCATAATTGCTCAAGACTGTCTTCTAGATTTGTCATTGGTAGCTCCGCAAACCTATTCAGAATAGTGAGATCTGAGATGAGGTCGAGGAGGACTATTCTGAACTCTCTTCAGTACCAAAGGTGTGCACTGGTCAAAGTGTTGCAGGCAATCTTGGACGAAGAGGTCAGAAGGTTGATGCAAGTGCCTGAAGATTTAGAGGGAGCCCGCTGAGCCTGAAGAAGATGGTAATCTTGCTGCAGCTAGTTCAGATTTGGTGGATCCTATGTTGTACAGACAGCTGATTGGATCCTTGATGTATCTAGTTATCACTAGACCTGATATTTGCTATGCAGCTGGAAAGTGCACTTAGCCGTTATGCGGTGATCCGGCAGACATATCTGGCGGCAGCCGCAAATACGTCCTGCGATGTTTCGCGCGGAGGTCAAAGCGGCATTTCCGCATGCAAACCCCGGAGCACGGCCTGCCCCGCCCCCGCCATGACCGTGCCGTGAAGCAGCCTTCAGAAGGCGCGAGTGCATTATCGAGTATATTGCAGCCTTCTTTGCATGGCAACTCAGTTAAGCGGTTCCCGCGACGAGCCTTGGACAATCAAAGGAGCCTACCATTATTCATTGTGATAATCAGAGTTGTGTGAAGCATTCTGTCAATTCTGTGTTTCATGACAGATCCAAGCATGTTGAGATCAAGTACTACTATATCAGAGATATGGTACAAAAGAAGGCTACACAGTTGAGGTACATTGATGGTGCTGCATGTTGTATATTCTACCAAGCCGTGAAAGCCCGTATACTTTCAAGACAAGCTTGGTATGGTGGAGAATACAACCTTGACCGGCATGAGCAGTCTCGCGATCGGCCAGGTTCGTTTTAATGAGTTCTTCTCTCAAGGAGAGAAGCCCCAGGTGAAACTCTTTGTTAATGCATTTTCTTCCGTGGACGGCACCGAAAGTGAAAGCTCCCTTTGTTTCCACCCTCCAGAGAGCCATGGATGTCACGCGCTACTCCATGACATATTTCACCCCTCCGAGAGTCAGTGGCGAAAGTCACTTGAGGTGACATCACGCCAGTGATGCAACACTCATTTCATCATTGCATCTCTTTCCTGCGGATGTTAAATCCTGAGAAAGCCCCTCGCTTCACCCTCCAGCCGACATGTGTGACTCCACAAACATCACGGAGAGAGTCCGTGATGATCCTTCTATACTTGTGTCTCACCCTCTGGTAGAGCCATGGTGAAAAGTCACGTTGAGGTGACACCATCACACAAGTCATGAACACTAGTACTTAACCATGTGATGGTTGATATCACATTGAGGTGATATATATCTCTCCTGATTGCAATGGTGGTATATCGGTTCTCACCGAAGTTTCTCCCTAGCCGAGGAGTAAGCATCGTTATAGCAGTTTCTGCTGATTCTTCCACCACTTCCTTCAAGAAAGTCTCTGAATTGAATATGTCATATTCACTAACTTATTATTTTGTGTCTCAAAGCTATCGACATGTACACTGGAACTCATAAAAGAAACGTAAAATGAAGAGATACAAGCTGAGGGGTCGACTACCAGTGTTGAATACACTATTAGAGTTTGGATATACCCAAATACGGGCTGATCTTTAAGAGAGTGCCCTCCATTCAATTTATATATATTACCCGATCTCACGCATTGAAAAGCATGCGGAAGTTCTAAGTTATTCTTTATCGTACCTTTGCATTATAATGGCGAAAGAGTTCACCGCTTCAGGTTAACATAAAGAGCTTAATATATCACTGCTATATAAGTCCGATATCAATCAAATGCGAATTCAAGATACAAATTGAAGATTATCCAGTACAAGGAAGCAAGCAAAGCAAAGTGCGAACTTCTTACAGGGCAAATAACATACAAGTGCGGACTTCTCACAGTGCGGATATCATTCAAGTGTGAACCTGTCTGAGAGTTCAGATCGAATACACCAGTCAAGTGATGAAGATCACACAGTGCGAGATCAAGTGCAATATATCATCTTGTATGTATTATTTGCAAGGACGAACTCATTGTGAGCAGTTTGCGAACCATCAAAGTTCAGGTTGCGAGCTTGAACAAGAGCTAACGAGAGCTTGAAGCAGATTGCGATCTTCTGTAAGTGCAGATCAGAGATCAAGTAAGAGCAGTTTATTTGTTTGTTATACACCCATTGCTGGTACTGATATTGGCCTTGTGTGTGGCCTCTTTGTAAAGAGACTTATTGCCATTATATATAAGAGAGATATTTGTTGCTGGGTTTTTTCTCCCTCAAGAGGAGGGTTTTCCTAGGGTACATGCTGTGTTATGTTGTCTGATTTTGAATTATTTTCTGTGCAATTAATCTGATCGCTTAAAATCAACACTCATGACAAGTAGAATGGAAGCAAAGATGGGAGGATCCCGATCTCAGAATGCCAATGATTGAGCTTTCTAATAATACTTTTGTTTCAACAAAACTTTAAGACATTGAGATTCAAGTAGGAGACAATCTCCCACCTAGGTATAAGAGGAATAGTGCAGCTAAATATACCTGTGATTCAGAAAGCAATATGCTTCAAACAAACACTATGAAATTAGCACCACAAACCTGTAGAATGCGAGGATCACAGACCAATCCGTTATTAGCAAAAAAGAGTGTTACAATGAGAGGTGTCCAGCTTGTCACATCCAAGTACAACTTGAGGAGGGGAAAAATGGGGCTTGCCAAGAATCAATTTCCAACAAGCTTCAACATGAACAGCAAAGGATGTTTGCATCAAGCCTCAAGGATGCTGTAATACCAAATAATATATCCCTCATTGAAAACACAACTGAAACTAAGAAGGAAAAGACAAAAACAACAAAGAAAACAAAGGAGTTAGACACCAAAATCTTCAACGCTCATTGTTATAAATTAAAAAGATGTACAAGGATGGGGATGCATGTGACACCAACCATGTACAAAAAGGGCCCTTTTTAAATTTATCTTGCATGCAGTCTAAAGAAATTACAATGAGTTGTTGAAAGGGATAAAGTTCAAATGGTTTAAGTACGTGGCATCCAAAGAGGTGCCTCAAGTTCAGATTCTTAAGAAAGGTGATAAAATGTTCAAATTGGGTAAAATGCCACATGCAGCTCCTTGGGTGCAACATACCCTAATGGACAAAGCCAGGTGCAAATCTCAAGTGAATTTGACAGAAGAGATGCCCCTCATTGTAGCATCTAAGCAAAAGATTACCCAACAAAGGGAAACTACTAATAAAAATAAAAGGCTTAGTTAACTAGGCCATGTAGAACAAAACTCCTAGACATGTGGTCAGATCCTCTAAGCTAATAGAACATTTGTCAAATCAAAAGTTTGACATTTTAATGAACTAGTTATTTGTATGTTAAAAACTCTTTATGTCAATATAAAGCCCTTGACCATTTTCAAAAGAAAGATAGAAATAGTTACAAGAGAAAAAATTTCATCAAGCACGAATATGACACTCTCATGGTAATAACTGTGATGGACAAAACTCATATGAGAATTTGTGTTGATTTTCAAAGCTTTAATGTCACAACCATAAAAGACACATTTTCCATTTCTTCTGCTCATTACATTCTTGACAAGGTTGCCACCATTAGATATACACATTCCTTGATGAAATTTAAGAAGACATTGTCAAGAACCATTGAAATCAATCCCATAATACATGTAGTTCAAACATTTCATTGCAACTACTGTTGTCCTAATGAATCATTATTCTTTTTTTCAGAAAAGTGACAACGAGCAATCATAGAGTATCTATGGATGAAAATAATAGCATTTATAAGCTCTATTAGAATACACAAAATTATTTTGTGAAGACAAGTCATATCTCAGTTCTAATATTTTTTCTAAAATGGTTTTATATGGAAAACAAATGGAACATGAGGAGCGTAGGGTTGGATTGAACACCAACCCTAACAAGGTACATGTGATCATCAACATGGAAATCCCTCTTGTTGTGGTGCATTGTGATGTTCCCTCAATTTTGAAGTTCACTTATAAAAATTTAATTAATTAATTAAATGTCTTTGTTCATTTCAAAAAAAAAGTTTAAAAGACATTTTAATTATTTAATTAATTTAATAAATAAATGACTTTATAAAATATTATATGAAGTCAATTAGTAATTCAGTTTTCGAATGTAACTGAATATGGATGAAAAAGTCATGAACAGAGGAGTTGCTTGGGATCATGGAAGAATGAAGAATGTTTGGGTATCGAATTTGTGCTGAAAACGGCAACTCTCAGGCAATCGAGTAGCCATGAAGGACGTAGCCCCTGAGATGGCTAGATAATGTTTGTAACTTCTAGTTTGGACAGATGAATGCATATTTGGTCGATACAGTCAGAGAACATACTGTAGAACAGGTCTATTGTGAAATGGGCGGTTATCATTGAAGACAGATCATTACTATGCAAGCGATGGTATTCACAGTGCCGTAAAATTCTCACTTGTTCAGAACCAGTTCAATGCCAAGTCTATCCTGCAGCGACGAAGAATATAAACCAATTAAGATCATTAATGGTGAATGGGGAAGAATCATGAGAGTCATTGGCAATGAATATATATGCTTTAATATGTTGTTCGAGTCACCATTGCGGGATATCCATTCTCATCAGTGCGGTTTCATTAATTCTTATTGGCACAGGATCACTCATTGGCCATACTGTTGAAGACGGGAGACTTACCAAGTATTTCCTTCCTCTGTTCGCGTTGTGTTGTCTAATGATCGAGAGTATTATTGGCGTTGGTTGGTATTTCCCAGTACGTATCATCAATATTTCCTGTTTCCGTGTTGGACGAGCCGCCTCCTATCTGCATATTACTCCAAATGCAAGGCTCAATACATCACTGGTAGTGCCAGAGCAGTCGTGGTTGATTGATGGATGCGACTATCATTGCTGGAGGATTTGATATAGACATCGGTCCCCTGTAGCATTGTCGTTCCCACTCCTCGAGTAGGCATCACATGAATATCACATTGGCAGAACTCTTACAATCAGAGACCAGCGAGAATCTTCCCAGCAACGGAAATCATTCTGGAAGTCTACCAAACACAGCAACTATTGGGACGTCTTTACCAGCGGGAGGATTATACTTCTAAGTCCTGATACCGGATTTATTAATCGTGTTGTTGCTAATAGTTGGGCTGATCATGGTTGGCATCTGAGAAGAACAATCACGGGTATGTCTCAGATTAGAACTACATATGAATTCCTGTTTGCTAAATAGTAAATAGTTATCTGCAAAGTCTTGTTGCCTGTAAATTTGTGTTGGGATGCCTATGTAGTCAAATATCATGAATGTTCCTGAAACTGTGTAATTATGAAGGCCAACAGCCATATGTTAGTTGTCTTCATAAGTAATTAAAAGTCGGGTGTTTTCTGAGAACCTTGGAGATTGTTATTTTGCAAATCTGAACTATATTTGAATCCTGGCTTACGTACTGGAATTAATTATACTCTGTCTTGTTATTCCTTCCATTCTCTGGTCTGAAACATATTTACCTGTATGAAATCAAATTATGTATAAATCCAACTGTGATAATACTTCATACTAGCACTTTGGAATCAGTAAAAGGCCTCTGAAACAGCAAGCAATTCATGCTTGATCTTGTGTATCTGAGACGGGGTCATCACATGCATTTATAAATCATTTTCAAGACAAATTCATTATTATTGAAGATTAATTAAGAACTTCAAACAATTATCATGTACACTTTGCACAAACTAAGAGGCACCTTCCATTGGTGTGGGCATATATATAAACAATAAAAAGGTTTTGAATTTCAGTAACTTTAGAATCCAAGGTAAAATCAAAAGTTTCATGGCCATGTTGACACCTCCAATTAGGCTATAGGATGTACTTTCATTGAAGAGTAGAAGCACTCCCATTCACTTCAGTCATAGATTATTGTTAGCATTGTCTATGCTATTGGAAGCTATATGACTATTT
>VDFB02386316.1:155705-227501 GCA_007258455.2 Sequoia sempervirens | reverse complement strand
CAGTACGTGAAGGTAGTTGTTAGACCTTCAGTACCTGATAATAACATAAGTTGGCAGATTTTTGATAGTGATGAACAAATATGCCATTTTCTGATGGAGGAGGCAGAGTTTTCTGCTGGAAATCAGCGCAAGTTTGATCAGCAATATGGTGATCAAATCATGCAGTTAAAATCTAATAAACTGCCGAAAGGTTTGGTGACTCTTGAGTCAATTTTCAACACTGATGACCAGGTTAGGAAAGACAAATCTGGTATCACAGTGAAGCAAGAACATTACGAACAGATAGAAATATTCAAGGACAAGCTCCTTAAGCTTGAGAAGATCTGCACAAAGGAGGAGCAGCAAGCATTTATCTTACTTTGTCAAGAATTCAGCGACATATTCGCTTGGCAGTATGGGGATTTGAAGGGTTTTAATCCTGAATTAGCTCAGCATACAATTGAGCTCGAACCAAATGCAAAACCGGTAAGACAGAAGCAGAGGCCTCTGAACCCGAAGTTAGAACAACTGATGAAAACATAATTAAACAAGTTGATCGAATGTAGTATAATATTTCCAATCAAGCACACTTCTTGGGTGTCAAATTTGGTGCCTGTTACGAAAAAGAGTGGAGAGATAAGGTTGTGCGTTGATTTCCGTGATATAAACAGAGCTTCACTCAAAGATCACTACCCGCTGCCTTCAATGGAACAAATATTGCAAGTTGTTTTAGGATCAAAAAGGTTTTCATTGCTGGATGGGTATTCAGGTTACAATCAGATTTTGGTTAAGGAAGAAGATCAGTATAAAACAGCTTTTACCACCAAGTGGGGTACGATGGCTTACAGAAAGATGCCATTTGGACTGTCAAACGCCGGAGCCACCTTTCAGAGAGCGATGGACATGGCTCTCCAAGGTTTGATTAACAAATTTGTTCTTGTTTACCTAGATGACATTACTGTTTTTTCACGTAATGCTGATGATCATTCCAGTCATCTTAGACAGATTTTTGAAAGGTGCAGAGAATATGGAATCTCCTTGAATCCGAAGAAGAGTATTTTTTCTGTACATGAAGGTAAGCTTCTGGGTTATATCGTTTCAAAAGATGGCATTTCTATTGACCCAAAATGCATTGTAGCCATTCTGGCCTTACCGCTGCCCGCTCACAAAAAGGGTTTGCAAAGCTTCTTGGGCATAATTAACTTTGTAAGGAGGTTCATTCCTAATGTTGCGGCGTTGTTACAGCCATTGACAGCCATGCTGAAGAAAAATATTCAATTCAGCTGGTCAAAAGAGGGAAAGAGCAGTTTTGAACAGATTAAGGAGGCACTTGCAGCAACCCCTACTCTTATAAATCCTGATTTTGAAAAGGATTTCATCCTGTATGCATTCGGAGGAGTAGATACCATCTCCGCAATGCTCTGTCAACAAAATAATGAAGGTATGGAACAACCCATAGCTTTTTTCAGTCAAGTCTTGCATGACTATGAAACAAGATATTCATTCGTTGAGAGGCATGTACTTGCTGTAGTAAGGAGTCTGAAGAAATTCAGAAATATGTTGTCTAATAATAAGATAAATATGTTGGTAGCTCACCCAACAGTCAAAGAGTTTCTGCTGAATAAAGATATTAATGACAAGCGAGCAGGTTGGATAACCAAAGTCATGGAGTATGACATCAGCATAAAAGTTACCAAGCTTGTTCGAGGTAAAGGACTGTGCGAACAGCTTGTAGAAAATGAGGAAACCAGCAGTAAAGAGATTGCTGCAGTTCTAAAAAATGAAGATGAACCTGCTGTTTCAGCTGTTTCAGCTAATTGGATTCATCAAATGGTCCATTATTTGTATACTGGAGATTGCCGAGAAGGTATGGATAAATCTAAACGAAGGTATTATAGATTGCAGGAAATTCCTTATGCTTGTAATAAATGATGTTTTGTATAAAAAGGACTTCAATGGAGTATTCCTTAGATGTATTTACCCAGATCAGATTGAAAGAATTCTGGAAGAATTCCATGATGGACCTGCTGGAGGTCACTTTGCACCTCGTACTACAGCTTTGAAGATTATGAGAGCAGGCTATTATTGGCCAGATCTTTTCAAAGATGCACATACTTATGTCAGAAAATGTGCTAAATGTTCACTTTTTGCAGGAAAATAGAAGTTAGCAGCCCTGCCCTTGAATCCAATTCAGGTTGAGCAGCCATTTGGGAAGTGGGGACTTGACTTTATCGGTCCTATTAACCCACCGTCAAGTGCAGGTCACAAGTGGATCTTGACAGCAACAGATTACTTCACAAAATGGACGGAAGCAGTTGCTCTAAAAGATTCAAATGAAACTTCAGTCCTAAATTTTTATCAAGACATTGTTTCCAGGTTTGGTATTCCCAAGTCCATTATTTCAAATAATGCTTTAGCTTTTGTTGGCTTAAGAGTTTTAGATTGGTCAGTAAAGAATAATGTTTATCTGAACACTTCGTCCAATTATTACCCTCAAGGTAATGGACAAGCTGAATCAACAAATAAGAATCTGATTAAGATCATTAAGAAGACAATTGAAGATAATCAGAGGTCATGGCATGACAAGCTTAAATTAGCCCTTTGGGCTGATAGAATTACACCAAAACGGTCAACAAGTTTTTCACCGTATGTTTTGGTTTATGGTAAGGAGGCCAAGCAGTTGCAGCCTCGCTTCATCGCTCCGTGTACCTGCAAAATCATTAAGGAAATGGTATTAGAGTTATACTCTAAGCAATGGTGAATTACTTTTTGCCTTACGCCTATGCTACAGACAGAAATGTAATTTGCATTAAACCAAGCATTCATCAGATAATTGAAAAAATTAAGCGGAAAGACATAATTCAATGGAAGCTTTCAGCTTCTTTTATTTTGCTAACATGTTTGTTTCAGTGTGCAGGAACAGGTTTATCATGTTCGAGTTCATTTCATCAGATATGTGGAGTCAAACGGGCTCCCACAAGGGTTGAGCCCGGCATATCAGGTTTTCAATTATAGAGCAAGAAAGGATTACTGTACTATAATATCAAATGATAAAAACAGTCTAAATCAGCATGATGGAACTGATTGAGAATTAATCTTTTGCTCACAAATCAAAGGAACAGTAAAGTAGCATGGCAGTTGAGTATTGATTACATTTATCAACTCTCGTTTTAAGCTCTGTCTCTCATTCACATTCACATTTTTATGAGACATTGAGCTCCTTTTCATTACAGGATAAACAGAGCATTCAGCATTTTGTTTTGTTTCTTACACCATCAAGTGCATGCACAGTTTATAAAAGACTCAAGCTAATAATTTAATTTCAACATTATGAGCAGAATTCTCATGTTTAGCAAAGAATAATGAACAGTAATGGAAAAAACTGGTTCATACATAGAACAGAGTAAGTGAAAGTATTACATTCATGAACAAGAATTTTGTCCCAGAAGCTACAATGATACATATAGCGGGGGAAAAGCATCAGAAGACATCACAATGCGTACTGGAGGTTACTGGCATATTTTGAGATAATGACTATAGATCATAATTGAACAGTAACAGGTATTCATCCTTTATGGAGGTAGCAAAAGAGTAATTGCGGATGAGTTTTCATGGTTGTCACATGTGTTCCATACACTTGTAAGGAGCTCAGAATATCAGAAAATACAAAGAGACAGATTATTCATGCATCTGAAGTATTCATAGCTTCAAAAGCATGTTGAAGTCATGCATTTAAGTTCAAGAGACAGCAGAAACGAAAAGCTTTCATGTTCATCAACTCAAAATATGATTGAGTGAAGGCAAAGTCAATATTCAAATGATCCAGATTTGAGCAGTAATGAAAATACTCAAGGATAATGAACCAAAGTTTTCATCTTCAGCACAAAAATACATTGAAAGCTTATGATCTCTAAGCCTTTTAAAAACAGAAAATGCAGCCATATACAATGAGAAGATTAACACCAAAATGGAAAGTTTTTCTTAAATCTGAGAAAAGCTCATGTTTTAAAACAAAAATCTCAATGAGATTGAAAGGAAAATGCCCAGCTTCAGATTTAAAAGAAGATGTGGCTGTAATATACAAAAAAATCAAAGCATTTTATCTTTTATGAGTTCAAAAATGCTATGTTTTGCAGAGATCTCAAGAAGATAATCATGGCGCAGCATGAAAGTGAATTTTTTTGAAGATTTAAAACAGAAAATCAGATTTCTATTGTGAGAAAAATGCCTAGATTTGAAAAAACGTGGCTGTAATATACAGAAAAATCGAAGTTTCTCATCTTTTATGAGTTCAAAATGTTATATTTTTTGCAGAAATCAGAAAAGAAACATCATGGCGTGGCTTACAGAAGTAAAACATTGCAGATCTAAAGATTCACAAAACCATATTCGGGTTTTAAAGCAAGTTTGTTCTTTATTTCTGGAAAATACTTCAAAGAACTTTCATGGCAGCTTCAAGAAAAGCAGAAAACTTTCAGAAATTCGCATGAGAAGGAGAAAATCATACTTTTATCTTCAAATACCTGTTAAAATCTTCATTTTTTCAAATTTAGAAGAGTCTCCAGCAAGTTTGAAGTTAAAGAATGATCATGGCGGCCAGGAAAAGAAGCAAATTCGTCCAAAATTCGCAGCAATACACATAAAAACGAAAATGCATCACTCAGATCAGGAAAATAGTGCCTCATGTGCCTTCCAACGTTTTAAAAAAAAAATGTCATTCTCCAAAAACGGCCAAGAAGATGAAGATTCGTGCCCAGATTTGCAGGAAAAGCTCAAAAAAATGAAAGAACCTCATTTAGGACAGAAAATCGCGCCTAAATACTTCCACGTTTTTTATAAAAATGTCTCATGTTCCAGATTCGGCCCCAAAAGTCAAATTCAAATTTCTTCATGGCAGAAAATACCAGAAACAAGGCAAGTTCATGGCTAGGGTTTGAGTAGTGGCGGCTGTTTTTATCAAACTTCTCTAAGTCGAATGCAAAGGAGTGACAATGATTTTAGGGTTCAAATGTGTGCTTTTGACTATTCGCCCTAATCCCACCTTGCATTTTTTATGATGATTTTTAATAATCATTATGTTTTTAATTGTCAAATGGTCACATTTTTGAAGTTAATGTGCCTAGCAGGGTGGTCGACATCATTTGTTGATATATTATGCCAAGTATTGTCAAATAGTGAAAACTGCAAAATGCATTATTGAATTTGAAGATCATAATCTGAGATATATAAATTAGCTTTATTATTCGTTATTCCTATTCGCATAAATAATGTAATAAATTAATTGAATGACAAGATAATCATTTAATTAATTTATTATCTAGAATGCAAATTAGAATACTATATAAAGCTAAACATATTTTACTCCAGTTTTACATCAATCTCAACTGAGAATTTAATGAAAAGGGTGGACTTTAGAGTTGCATGGGCGGATTGGTAAAAACGAGGCAGTTTTACATGCTTTAAGCCACTTTTTAGGGAGTTGCAGTTCAGTTGGAATAGTGCATGTATCAGTTATGACTTGGCAGTGAGTTTGAGCTTGATTGGACTTATTTTTGCATGGTTTTGGGCCTCCTTTTCAGAGATATTTTCTTCTGCTCGGATTTGGCTTTGGAATCATCACCCTTTCTTGGAGTTGGACTTTCAGTTCTTTTTGCATGCCTTTTTGAAAGGTTTTTTGTATATATTGAAAAACTTAGCTGTTTTTCATTCCTAGTTCTTGTTTTCTGCCTTTTCCTTTAGCAAAGAAGACTATCTTGTAACTCAACATTTATTTACAGATTAATACAGCAGTGTTTTTACAGGTTCAGATCGTGTTATTGCAGAGAATTCCTTCAAGTTTCAGTATTTTAGAATTTGCCTTCAAGTTTCAAGCATCTTTGTCATGTGGGATTGATCGAAGTAATTATTGTGTTGCAGTTTTGAAACCTTTAAATATTTATGTCTCCTTAGTGAATTTTGTATGCATCCAGGTTTAAATCCACTGGTTAAACATTGTGTTAATCGATAATCAAACAGTCTAGTTGTGGAAATCATATTTCCCTTCTGTGATTGTTTCTTTAATATCCTTTGTTTAAAATATTCAAGTGTTTAAACTTCCAGATCTAGTTATGCGAATGAAAATAGTGAGTAATTGTTCTGTGAGTTAAGTCTGCAAGTTGGATTCTTTGGTGCATCACCATAAATTTAAAGTTTCATAGTTTAGAATTCAGACTTAGTCTTTCTACCTCTTTCCCAGCCAAGTCAATTAGATTTTAGGGGATTTTTATCAGGGAACCAGCCCTCTCTAGAGATTGATTCTCAATTTTAGCCAACCCACAGGCCTGAGAATCATTCCATGTTTCAACAGATTGCTGAAATTAACTTTTCTAGTGTTCGGGTGCAATCTAAATTGATAATAGTTTTTGGCACGCCCGGTGGGACTCTGAATCACTTTTCAGAGCAAATTTTTACAGTTCAAGCTGTTGTTTGGTATATACAGCAGTTTATTCCAGCCTTTCAGAGGATTATTTTCATATACCTAGCGACTCCATTTCTCAGTTTTTAGCAGATCAAGTGCACACAACTTATGAGAAAAATTCAGACACGAAGTTCTTCTTCGTTTGAGTACTTGCAGTTGTCTTCGCCAAAGAGAATAGGGAGGACAGCCAAGCGAGCATCTGGTAAATCTACAAGAAAATGATCAATTTCTCTTATTCAAAGGGCAGAACCAATCGTTTATACATCGAAAAGAAGAGGCAGATCATTAACAAGGCAGCCAAGTTCTTTCTCAGCTTCACCAAGTTACAGAGTACTGGTTCAGCCTGTACCAATTATACAAGCAGCAAATTTTAGAACAGTAGCAGTTCTGATGGCAGCTAGAGCACATGCTTTTGTTCTGTTTGACGGGGGCAGCCCGTTAGATTTGGCTTTGCATGATGACATACCAGTAGCAGCACTCAAAAGTCTGCCTTTCTTCACTGGTGAAGATCAGACTACGCCAATTGAGCACATTAGAGACATAGCCTCATTATGTGGAGTTCACCATGTGACTCAAGAGAACGTGGCCTTAAGATTGTTAGCAGCGTCATTCAAGGGAAAAGCATCTTAGTGGTTTCGTGGCTTACCAGTTCATAGCGTCCCGACATGGGATGACTTAGGAAACAAGCTGACGAAGCAATTTTTAGATAAGTCCGATCATTTATCTCTAGTTGAACAAATGACAACTATTGAGAGGGTGCCACAAGAACAAATGATGGACTTTAATTTCAGATTCCAAAGGACATGGAATCGAATTCCAGCCACGGTAAGGCCTACTCCTGACCACGCTTTTCTGTATTTTCTTAGATCATTGCATAGTGATATTGCCTTAATGATATAGTCAATGGGTGGGTTAACCTTACCAACAGCATATGACATTGCCATTAGAGCTGAAAATTGCCTCATACAAGCTGGTAAACTTGCCCCAAGACCCCCTATGCCAATTTTCCCTGAGGTACAGCCATATATGCCCATTCATGTACCTCCAATAGCCGCTATACCTGCTGTTCCAGCCTTAGGTTTCCAAGCAGCAGTACAAAATAGTGTTGTTCCAGCAAATTCTGATTTGCAAGGTCTAAAAGATACCCAACAGCAGCTAATGAATGACCAACAGCAAATGGCTAAGTTACTTCAAATTGTGAGTAACAATTTAGTAATTCTTAAAAACCAGCAAGGTCAAAATTTTAGGCCTAATCAATCATCCTTTTAAGCAAATAGGTATGTTTATCAAGCTGATTACCAGGGACAAAAGAGGAATTTTAACTTTAGGCCTAATCAACCATTTAACCCAGCTGCTGCTAGCTCTTCAAAAGAGCTGATGCCAATACAAAAAAACTTAGCGTAGGATTATGTTTGGTGTTATCCCTGTAATCAGCCTCATAATCAGGCTACTTGCATGAACGAGGTGATTAACCAAGCACTCATGGTGCAAAATAGTTATGCTGCTTCTGAACAAACAAATAAGGAGGATAGTGATTAGCAAGGTGAACAACCGCAGCAAACTAACCTTGAAGTTGCCATGATGAACTGGAAAGGAAGTGAGTTTTGCGGAGTTAATCACACGCAAGGTCAAAATCAGTCAACCACTTCTATTGCAGCCAATACAAGGGCCAAAAAGAGAGTATTTGACTTTAGACAGTAAGCTGTCCCTGATAAACAACAAGCAGAAAGAGACAAACAGCCTGTTGTTCACCAGAAAAATCAAGATTTTATAGCCCAACAGGGGCAGGTTCAGCCTTCAACAGCTAAGAATGTTCATGTTTTAACAAGACAACAAGTTGGACCACCAAAGGAGCAGTCTAAAGTTCAATTTCAGCCTCAAGTAGCTCAAGTAGATGCTACTATTCAAAAAGTACAGTCAAAAATTGGTGCTTCTTCTTTCAATATCGTTGAGCATATGAAAAAAACAACTATTGGCATCACCATGATAGATGCATTATGCTTGCCTGGACAAAAAGAGAGCTTGCAGGAGGCATTGGCTAAAATATCAATTTTTGATGAAGCGAATACAGAACAGTCAAGAGTTCTTATAAACGGTTCAGATCAAAAGCAAGGATAGCCAGCTAAAGAGGTAAAACCACTCCCTTTTTATGTCAGTTTGATAATTGGTGAGAATATAGTGCATAACTGCATGATCGACAGTGGAGCAAGCAGCTCAATCATGCCCAAGCAGCTGGTAGACAAGTTAGGTCTCGAGTATGAACCTTTGTCAAAAGGGGTAGTTCAATTAGACGGTACAGCTATTAAGTCTGTAGGAGTTATCAAAAATCTGCCCCTTACATTGCATGCATGTCCAAATTTTTAAATACCACTGGACATTTATGTTATTGATCTCCCTCCTTACTTTGCCATTTGCTTATCTAGAGATTTCACTGCAAAGTTAGGTGGTTATTTGTCATCAGACTGGTCTCACATGTTTTTTAGAACCAGATACGGTACCAGAGTTACCATTAAATCAGAACCATTAGCTAAAGACCATATTGAACCTTATGTTCCGAACCCCATAAATGCAAACTTAGCTTTCCATGATCAAGAGGATCAATCCGTGACTCTCGACCCCACTGTACCTATAGAAGGCATACCAAACATAAATCTAGATGAGTGGGTAGCTGAGAATCACGAGATTGATCCGTTCAATCTCATAGACGAAGTAGGTTTGGGTGTTTATATGATTCGAGAGCCTGATGCAGTTATTCCAAATCTGGTCAAGGAAGAAAAATAGCAAGTACAGCAGTTTGGACATCTTTGAAAGCTTTATTTTGACGGTTCTAGGAGTAAAATTGGTGTTGGTGGAGGAGTTGTTCTGATTTCACCTAAAGGAGACAGGTATTATTCAGCGTTTAGATTTGCTTTCAGCTGTTCTAACAATGTTGCTGAATATGAAGCATTAATACATGGCTTAGAATGGGCCAGAAAAAGAAAGATTAAGTGCTTGCAGGGATTTGGCGATTCAGAATTAATAGCAAATCAAGTCAGAAATCTAAATTTAACAAAGAATGATTTGCTGAAATTGTACAAACATCGTGTTTGGGACCTAATTGAGGAGTTTGATGCATTTAATCTGCAATCAGTGCCCAGAGTTTAGAATAAGCAAGCTGATAAACTTGCTGCTCTAGGGTCACAGTTCGACATTCCAACTGAAATTCACAATGTGGAGGTACAGCAGTACGTGAAGGTAGTTGTTAGACCTTCAGTACCTGATAATAACATAAGTTGGTAGATTTTTTATAGTGATGAACAAATATGCCATTTTCTGATGGAGGAGGTAGAGTTTTCTGTTGGAAACTAGCGCAAGTTTGATCAGCAATATGGTGATCAAATCATGCAGTTAAAATCTAATAAACTACCAAAAGGTTTGGTGACTCTTGAGTCAATTTTCAACACTGATGACCAGGTTAGGAAAGACAAATCTGGTATCACAGTGAAGCAAGAACATTACGAACAGATAGAAATATTCAAGGACAAGCTCCTTAAGCTAGGGAAGATCTGCACAAAGGAGGAGCAGCAAGCATTTATCTTACTTTGTCAAGAATTTAGTGACATATTCACTTGGCAGTATGGGGATTTGAAGGGTTTTAATCCCGAATTAGCTCAACATACAATTGAGCTCGAACCAAATGCAAAACCGGTAAGACAGAAGCAGAGGCCTCTGAACCCGAAGTTAGAACAACTGATGAAAACAGAATTAAACAAGTTGATCGAAGGTAGTATAATATTTCCAATCAAGCACACTTTTTGGGTGTCAAATTTGGTGTCTGTCAGGAAGAAGAGTGGAGAGATAAGGTTGTGCGTTGATTTCCGTGATCTAAATAGAGCTTCACTCAAAGATCACTACCCACTGCCTTCAATGGAACAAATATTGCAAGTTGTTTCAGGATCAGAAAGGTTTTCATTGCTGGATGGGTACTCAGGTTATAATCAGATTTTGGTTAAGGAAGAAGATCAGTATAAAATAGCTTTTACCACCAAGTGGGGTACGATGGCTTACAAAAAGATGTCATTTGGACTGTCAAATGCCGGAGCCACCTTTCAGAGAGCGATGGACATGGCTCTCCAAGGTTTGATTAACAAATTTGTTCTTGTTTACCTAGATGACATTACTGTTTTTTCACGTAATGTTGATGATCATTTCAGTCATCTTAGATAGATTTTTGAAAGGTGCAGAGAATATGGAATCTCCTTGAATCCGAAGAAGAGTATTTTTTTTGTACATGAAGGTAAGCTTCTGGGTTATATCGTTTCAAAAGATGGCATTTCTATTGACCCAGAATGCATTGCAGCCATTCTGGCCTTACCGCTACCCACTCACAAAAAGGGTTTGCAAAGCTTCTTGGGCAGAATTAACTTTGTAAGGAGGTTTGTTCCTAATGTTGCAGCATTGTTACAGCCATTGACAGCCATGCTGAAGAAAAATATTCAATTCAGCTGGTCAAAAGAGGGAAAGAGCAATTTTAAACAGATTAAGGAGGCACTTGCAGTAGCCCCTACTCTTATAAATCTTGATTTTGAAAAGGATTTCATCCTATATGCATTTGGAGGAGTAGATACCATCTCCGCAATGCTCTATCAGCAAAATAATGAAGGTATAGAACAGCCCATAGCTTTTTTCAATCAAGTCTTGCATGATTATGAAACAAGATATTCATTCGTTGAGAGGCATGTACTTGTTGTAGTAAGGAGTATGAAGAAATTCAAATATATGCTGTCTAATAATAAGATAAATCTGTTGGTAGCTCACCCAACAGTCAAAGAGTTTCTGCTGAATAAAGATATTAATGACAAGCGAGCAGGCTGGATAACCAAAGTCATGGAGTATGACATCAGAATAAAAGTTACCAAGCTTGTTCGAGGTAAAGGACTGTGTGAACAGCTTGCAGAAAATGAGGAAACCAGCAGTAAAGAGATTGTTGCGGTTCTAAAAAATGAAGATGAACCTGCTGTTTCAGCTGTTTCAGCCAATTGGATTCATCAAATGGTCCATTATTTGTATACTGGAGATTGCCCAGAAGGTATGGATAAATCTAAATGAAGGTATTATAGATTGTAGGTAATTCCTTATGCTGTAATAAATGATGTTTTGTATAAAAAGGACTTCAATGGAGTATTCCTCAGATGTATTTACCCAGATCAGATTGAAAGAATTCTGGAAGAATTCCATGATGGACCTGCTGGAGGTCACTTTGCACCCCGTACTACAGCTTTGAAGATTATGAGGGCAGGCTATTATTGGCCAGATATTTTCAAAGATGTACATATTTATGTCAGAAAATGTGCTAAATGTTCACTTTTTGCAAGAAAATAGAAGTTAGCAGCCCTAAATCCAATTTAGGTTGAGCAGCCATTCAGGAAGTGGGGACTTGACCTTATCAGTCCTATTAACCCACCATCAAGTGCAGGTCACAAGTGGATCTTGACAGCAACAGATTACTTCACAAAATGGACGGAAGCAGTTGCTCTAAAAGATTCAAATGAAACTTCAGTCCTAAATTTTTATCAAGACATTGTTTCTAGGTTTGGTACTCCCGAGTCCATTATTTTAGATAATGCTTTAGCTTTTGTTGGCTTAAGAGTTTCAGATTGGTCAGTAAAGAATAATGTTTATCTAAACACTTCGTCCAATTATTACCCTCAAGGTAATGGACAAGCTGAATCAACAAATAAGAATCTGATTAAGATCATTAAGAAGACAATTGAAGATAATCAAAGGTCATGGCATGACAAGCTTAAATTAGCCCTTTGGGCTGATAGAATTACACCAAAACGGTCAACAAGTTTTTCACCGTATGTTTTGGTTTATGGTAAGGAGGCCAAGCTGCCTATATCAATAGAATTCCCAACTTTGAGCTACATAAAGGAACTAGAGTTACTTGAAGAAGAGCCAATGCAAGTTAGGCTTGCTGAGTTAACAGAATTGGACGAGATCAGGAAGGAAGCTTTCAGAAGGCTTCAAATTCATCACTCTCAAATGAAAAAGTCATTCGACAGAAAATTAGTTGCACGAATCTTCAATGAAGGTGACTTAGTTTTCAAATGGGATGAGTTGAAGAGCAAGCCTGGCAAACATTCTAAGTTTGACGCCATGTGGGATGGCCCTTACATTATAACAGCAAAGAAGGAACACAATGCTTTCCAACTCTCAAAACTGGATGGTGAGGTATTACCAATCCTTGTCAACGGGATTCATTTGAAGTAGTGTTATTAAGCTTCAGGCTTATTGTTGTACATAGTAGAATAGTTTTCAAGTTTTAGTATGCTTTCAATAAGTGCTTGTTGGCACATTTCTTTTCAGTTTTACCTGGTTTTCAATAAGTGCAATTGCTGCACCTGATTTTCAAATTATGTCATAAACAGAATTTCAGTAGTTTCCTTCAGTTTTTTTGTTTCAGCTGAGTTACAATTTTTAGAAATTCGAAGAGCAGAGAAGGACTCCATGACCAATGAATATGCTAGGCAACTGGTCTATTGTGTTTAGCAGGCAAACACTCCGCAGAGGTCACCAATTTGTTACCTATTTTTCAAATTACGCTCAACAGGTAGAGCTGAATGAAGTTCAGCTATTATAGGTACAGGAAATTTTCATATTTTGCTGATAAGTGTTCATTGATCATCATTGAGATCATCTTACATGTGTCATAAGTTTATTGTGCAAATGTTTACAACAAAAAATTAAGAAAATTTGCATAATGATATTTTTATTCATTTTGTGAAATGTTGAATCTCGCACAAGCCGCGAGAGTAACTGAGTTGTTTCTAACAATCAAGAGATGAATACAAAATTTAAATACACAAGCTACACTACTGAAAATAACATAAGCGTAAAAAAGAGAAGCAATTCATCATTGCCTGTAATGATGAATCACTTCGTTGGTGCTTCTAGCCGTCGTGCCTCCAAGCAGTTGCAGCCTCGCTTCATCGCTCCGTGTACCTGAAAATCATTAAGGAAATGGTATTAGAGTTATACTCTAAGCAATGGTGAATTAAATTCTACCTTACGCCTATGCTACAGACAGAAATGTAATTTACGTTAAACCAAGCATTCATCAGATAATTGAAAAAATCAAGCAGAAAGACATAATTCAATGGAAGCTTTCAGCTTCTTTTATTTTGCTAACATGTTTGTTTCAGTGTGCAGGAACAGGTTTATCATGTTCGAGTTCATTTCATCAGATATGTGGATTAAAACGGGCTCCCACAAGGGTTGAGCCCGGCATATCAGGTTTTCAATTATAGAGTAAGAAAGGATTACTGTACTATAATATCAAATGATAAAAATAGTCTAAATCAGCATGATGGAACTGATTGAGCAATTATCTTTTGCTCACAAATCAAAGGAACAGTAAAGTACCATGGCAGTTGAGTATTGATTACATTTATCAACTCTCGTTTTAAGCTCTGTCTCTCATTCACATTCACATTTTTATGAGATATTGAGCTCCTTTTCATGGCAGATAAATAGAGCATTCAGCATTTTTTTTTGTTTCTTACACCATCAAGTGCATGCACAGTTTATAAAAGACTCAAGATAATAATTTAATTTTAACATTATGAGCAGAATTCTCATGTTTAGCAAAGAATAATGAACAGTAATGGAAAAACTGGTTCATACATAGAATAGAGTAAGTGAAAGTATTACATTCATGAACAAGAATTTTGTCCCAGAAGCTACAATGATACATATAGCGGGGGCAAAGCATCAGAAGACATCACAATGCGTACTGGAGGTTACTGGCATATTTTGAGATAATGACTATAGATCAAAATTGAACAGTAACAAGTATTCATCCTTTATGGAGGTAGCAAAAGAGTAATTGCGGATGAGTTTTCATGGTTGTCACATGTGTTCCATACACTTGTAAGGAGCTCAGAATATCAGAAAATACAAAGAGACGGATTATTCATGCATCTGAAGTATTCATAGCTTCAAAAGCATGTTGAAGTCATGCATTTAAGTTCAAGAGACAGCAGAAACGAAAAGCTTTCATGTTCATCAACTCAAAATATGATTGAGTGAAGGAAAAGTCAATATTCAAATGATCCAGATTTGAGCAGCAATGATCCATATTTGAGCAGTAATGAAAATACTCAAGGATAATGAACCAAAGTTTTCATCTTCAGCACAAAAATACATTGAAAGCTTCTGATCTCTAAGCCTTTTAAAAACAGAAAATGCAGCCATATACAGTGAGAAGATTAACACCAAAATGGAAAGTTTTTTTTAAATCTGAGAAAAGCTTGTGTTTTAAAATAGAAATCTCAATGAGATTGAAAGGAAAATGCCCAGCTTCAGATTTAAAAGAAGATGTGGTTGTAATATATAGAAAAATCAAAGCATTTTATCTTTTATGAGTTCAAAAATGTTATATTTTGCAGAGATCTCAAGAAGATAATCATGGCACAGCTTGAAAGTGAAGTTTTTTGCAGATTTAAAACAGAAAATCAGATTTCTGTTGTGAGAAAAATGCCTAGATTTGAAAAAACGTGGCTGTAATATATAGAAAAATTGAAGTTTCTCATCTTTTATGAGTTCAAAATGTTATATTTTTTGCAGAAATCAGAAAAGAAACATCGTGGCGTGGCTTACAGAAGTAAAACATTGCAGATCTAAAGATTCACAAAACTAGATTCAGGTTTTAAAGCAAGTTTGTTCTTTATTTCTGGAAAATACTTCAAAGAACTTTCATGGCAGCTTCAAGAAAAGCAGAAAACTTTCAGAAATTCGCATGAGAAGGAGAAAATGAGACTTTTATCTTCAAATACCTGTTAAAATCTTCATTTTTTTGAATTTAGAAGAGTCTCCAGCAAGTTTGAAGTTAAAGAATGATCATGGCGGCCAGGAAAAGAAGCAAATTCGTCCAAAATTCGCAGCAATACACAGAAAACTGAAAATGCATCACTCAGATCAGGAAAATAGTGCATCATGTCCCTGCCAACATTTTTTTTTTAAATGTCATTCTCCAAAAATGGCCAAGAAGATGAAGATTCGTGCCCAGATTTGCAGGAAAAGCTCAAAAAAATGAAAGAACCTCATTTAGGATAGAAAATCGTGCCTAAATACTTCCACATTTTTTATAAAAATGTCTCATGTTCCAGATTCGGCCCCAAAAGTCAGATTCGAATTTCTTCATGGCAGAAAATACCAGAAACAAGGCAAGTTCATGGCTAGGGTTTGAGTAGTGGCGGCTATTTTTCTCAAGCTTCTCTAAGTCGAATGCAAAGGAGTGACAATGATTTTAGGGTTCAAATGTGTGCTTTTGACTATTCGCCCTAATCCCACCTTGCATTTTTTATGATGATTTTTAATAATCATTATGTTTTTAATTGTCAAATGGTCACATTTTTGAAGTTAATGTGCCTAGCAGGGTGGTCGACATCATTTGTTGATATATTATGCCAAGTATTGTCAAATAGTGAAAACTGCGAAATGCATTATTGAATTTGAAGATCATAATCTGAGATATATAAATTAGCTTTATTATTCATTATTCCTATTCACATAAATAATGTAATAAATTAATTGAATGACAAGATAATCATTTAATTAATTTATTATCTAGAATGCAAATTAGAATACTATATAAAGCTAAACATATTTTACTCCAGTTTTACATTAGTCTCAACTGAGAATTTAATGAAAAGGGTGGACTTTAGAGTTGCATGGGCGGATTGGTAAAAATGAGGCAGTTTTACATGCTTTAAGCCACTTTTTCAGGGAGTTACAGTTCAGTTGGAATAGTGCATGTATCAGTTATGACTTGGCAGTGAGTTTGAGCTTGATTGGACTTATTTTTGCATGGTTTTGGGCCTCCTTTTCAGAGATATTTTCTTCTACTCGGATTTGGCTTTGGAATCATCACCCTTTCTTGGAGTTGGACTTTCAGTTCTTTTTGCATGCATTTTTGAAAGGTTTTTTGTATATATTGAAAAACTTAGTTGTTTTTCATTCCTAGTTCTTGTTTTCTGCCTTTGCCTTCAGCAAAGAAGACTATCTTGTAACTCAGCATTTATTTACAGATTAATACAGCAGTGTTTTTACAGGTTCAGATCGTGTTATTGCAGAGAATTCCTTCAAGTTTCAGTATTTTAGAATTTTCCTTCAAGTTTCAAGCATCTTTGTCATGTGGGATTGATCGAAGTAATTATTGTGTTGCAGTTTTTGAAACCTTTAAATATTTATGTCTCCTTAGTGAATTTTGTATGCATCCAGGTTTAAATCCACTGGTTAAACATTGTGTTAATCGATAATCAAACAGTCTAGTTGTGGAAATCATATTTCCCTTCTGTGATTGTTTCTTTAATAGCCTTTGTTTAAAATATTCAAGTGTTTAAACTTCCAGATCTAGTTGTGCGAATGAAAATAGTGAGTAATTGTTCTGTGAGTTAAGTCTGCAAGTTGGATTCTTTGGTGCATCACCATAAATTTAAAGTTTCATAGTTTAGAATTCAGACTTAGTCTTTCTACCTCTTTCCCAGCCAAGTCAATTAGATTTTAGGGGATTTTTATCAGGGAACCAGCCCTCTCTGGAGATTGATTCTTAGTTTTAGGCAACCCACAGGCCTGAGAATCATTCCATGTTTCAACAGATTGCTGAAATTAACTTTTCTAGCGTTCGGGTGCAATCTAAATTGACAACAGGTGGTTGGGGAGTTTTCAAGTGTCCTTAGGAGAAAATTCCTATCACCAAGCCAATCCTTGACCACAATTGTGGTATGTTTGATACTTGTGATAGATGGATTGATACTTCCACAACTATATAGGGAGTGTGAAAATGTGCAAAACCCTTTCCATAGTTGTGGTTAACTTCATAAGAGGAAAATCTTGAAAGCCAACCCTAATCTCTCACCATTATTGGTTGATAGATGTGTGGTTGTGATTAATGGATTGGAATTAATGACGTGTGACAGATAACATTCTAAATCTTGATCCTCCAATTTCTTCTCATGGTTTACTAGAAGTCCTAACTTTTCCTTAGGTAACATAATGATGGTTTTAGTGGTAGAGCCTCTTAATTTCCATGTTCTTGACGATTGTGTTAATGTAACATCAAACAATGTTGGTAATTGGTCTCTTATTTTTTAGGTGCTTGGGTAATTGTCCTCTCGAGAATTTTGTGTGCTAGACTAAAAATACTTGGTGCAATATTATAACTCTTTTAGTAGTGGTCTTGGAAGATGGTTTTTTCCTAATGTGGTTTCACTTTGTTGAACACTCCATTGCTATGAAGCAACACAACCAATGGTTCTGTAGAAATTTTGGATTATTCATGGCCTTGGTTCCCATCTTTTGATCTTATGGCTACTATCATTCCCAAAATTTCAATTTGGTTTCACTTGTATAACCTCCCTTTGTTTATGAGGGACACTAGATTAATTGAAAACTAGATATTAACTAGGTAAGTTCATCAAACTATATTTCAAGTAGGTATATTTGAAAGATTAGGTATGTGAGGGTTCTCATGATTGATTTTCCAAGTATGTTACCTATACCATTAGGATTCACTCATCATAGGGTATGTGGATTTAAATTTTGAAGGGTTTCCTTAGAGGTACTTTCATTGTAGTATGATTGGTCACAAAATATTAGTGTTCTTTCAAAAAATATCCTTGTCTTTGATTTGTGAGCCTTAAGAAATGGGTGAGAAAATGCATCCCTAACAACAATTCCATCTTGCACAATCATGGGCACATTGTTGAGTAGTCTAGTCAACCACCTCTAATAGCTTTTCTTGTGCATCTTATTGTCTTAAATAAAGAATTTGATCCTTTGACCTCCACCACATTTAGATTTCTATTGGATAAGATCTTGTTTGTGCAAACCAATTCTTTAAGGATGAGGAATACTTTCAACATTGTGTGGAGCAGTTTTTTAGGAACATGATCACTCCCTATAGATATTCATAGAAGAGAAAGAGTTTATATGTTAGAGATCCTTGAAAATGAAGAAGAACAATATTTCTTCCTCGAAATTACTACTATTCCTAAATAGAAAGAAAAATAACGAAACCAAATTGTGGGCTTGTAGGAAAGTAGAAAGGAAAACAAAATAAAATTTATGAGATGAAGCCCATGACTTAGTTGACAATGTAACATAATGGACCATGGGTACTTTCCTCACTAAGAAGGTAGAAGCTATCTTTATAATGTGCTTGAGGCTATTTGACTTAGCAAGAGCATTATTGTTTTATACCTTTGGTTGGATTTTATGTCATTGAGTAGTTTCTTTTGGGAGCTTAGTTTATTCAACCTAAAATAATCTTCATAAGTGGCTGATTAATCTTTAGGTTCTTTGTAAAGGGTTATGTTCCCTCAACAATTTTCTTGCATTTTTATTTTTTTTATTACAATGGGAAATGACTTTAAACCCTTAATTCATCAATAAAATAGTAAATATTTTAGTAGCATAGTTCAAATGAATGTAAAGAATACCATGAATGACACAAATAAGAGGCACTTGGTAGGAAATACTAGTGACGTTTTGACTAGTGAAGAATTCTACATGCTAGAAAAACCATTTTTGCGAAAAAAAATCTATTTACCATAGATGGATTTTTTTGAATTTTTTTTGTGAGACATATAGAAAAGATGATTAAATTTTTGGAGAATAATATTTTAATAAATGAAACTGAATGCAATTTCAGAATCAAGAATATATAATAAGTTAAGTTGAAAAAATAAGGTATTTATAAACCTCATTAGAAAATGGGGTTCCATTAGTATTTAAGATATGGATAATTGTATTGGTGAAATTTGCATACTCATGCAATTCTTATTTTAGTTTTCTGCTTCTTTTGAGTAGAGTGCCTTGCCACATAAACCTATTGATGAATGATTTAATGATGTAATAGACTTACCTCATCCACATCCACATGTTTAAACATATCTTTAGAAATTTTACCTATCCATTTATTGTTTACATCTATGCATCTAGACATTTCCATACATACTTTACCCACTATGATTTGAACTCTTTCATGTGTTATGACAAGTTTTTGGTCAATGGAACATCCTTTTGGTCACAAAATCATCCTTAACCAAATCCAAAAATTAGTTTGAGTTGACCTAACTCTCACCTTTACCTTTCCTAGCTAGAATCAACTAATCACCTTTCCATACATACTTTACCCACTGTTATTTGAACTCCTTCATGTGTTAGGACAAGTTTTTTTTGAATGAGACATCCTTTTTGTCACAAACTATCTTTACCAAAATCAAAAAAATAGTTTGAGTTCAGCTAACTCTCACCTTTACTTTTCCCAGGTAGGATCAAGTAAACACAAATTTGCATGATGTGCTACTATGGCTTTATATTTAAAGACATTCAATGAATTCATTTTGAGCATATTCTAATTAATCACATCAAGAAATAATTTTATTTACACACTTCAATTGGTGCACGAAAAGGATTCTAGTTCTCTACAAAATATTTTAGGAGCATATGCATGATTGAGGATTTTTGTCTTAACCATATGTGCATATTTTCCTCAATTGACCTCTGAGCATGTTGCTTTATGATATTTTGGAAACATTGTTGATGTATTCTTAAATGCCACCAACCCCTAAATATAATTAAGCACAAAAGATATAGAGACACATAAAAAAAGATGAAGAACATGCAAACAACATATCAAAACTTCATAGATAAAAGTTAGATTCATAGTCATAGTTCCTCCTTGTTCTTTAGACTCATCTTTTCTTAGAGTTAATAGGAGGGTGAAACTCATCTAGATTAAAATAAAATTGAATGGTTTGTGAGCTAAAGCAATAAAAACCTATATTTTGATGGGTATTAAACATGCATTGGGGTGATTAAAACCTATGTGTAATAATGGTTGAAAAGATCTAGAAGGGAAACGATAAACATCATAGTCAGGTGAGACCAGCATATCATCAATGACTCATTCACATTGGGGTGTCTACATCATACTCATCCACTCTATGGTTGGGGACCTCAGCCCACACCCACCAAAATGGTGATATATGATGTCTCCTACATAATATTGACTCAAAAAGGCATTCTTTGATAGAGAGTGAGCTGACAAAACATGCATTTATAGTGAAATAATTTAATGTCCCATTTTTAATCAATTTGTGTTTATGGATCTGTAGAGGAGGGGCACCAACTGCTCAGGACCCTAGGTCACGAGAGTGTCTAGAACAATCAGTAGCCTTGATCTACCTCATGCTAAGGGATTGTCTAAGATGAGTGGTATGTTTCAGCGAGTGAGAAGGGAAACTGACCTGCATTTTTCCTTCTATCAACCCAAGAGGTTTAGGAAGTCAGGTGAGTGGGTTTCTGGACTCCAGACTGCAACTTAGGTAGCTCAATGGCAGTGGACTCCAGTGCGGGGAATAGACGATAGTGTAGCGCATTGGCGTCTCTACTGGGTGTTGGCGTCCATATGGGCAACAAGTGTAAGTACAATATAAGAACTTAAAGAAACCTACTAATGACCCGATAAGTACAGTCTAATACAAAAATAGAAACTGAAAGCAACTAGACTACTGAAATAACAAGAAGAATACTTTAACTTAATAGATAGATTGATTATGCATGAAGTGATGAGCAAGGGTAGTACATAAATCCAACTTACGATTAGTCCAGCCTCTCGCAAGCTCCACATGAATGAAATACCTACACATAGAAGAATGAGGAAAAATGTTGGGGCTGTTTTGGGAAATTTCGTAGTCAAATCCCTATTTTGGTGTTTCCACCTCCATGGACAACCCGAATTGCAATGATAGAGAAAGTACAATTAAGAAAGTATTGAAATGGGAGTACTATGTGCTATGCTAACAACAATATGCTACAAAAAAAATACAACGATGTTAAGTGAATGGATATCACCTCCCCAACAAGATGCTCTCAAGACATGTGAGGTAAGATGTGAGCTCGCAAGCTTGTGAATTCCAACATTGCCATAACAACAAGGAGAATAAAACCAACATAGTATTGAATTGTAGCTTCAAAGATGGTGGAAATGTTGTGAATGAAGTGTGTAGAAGTGAGTGTGACCAAGAAGTGTGAAGAAGATCAAGAAGTTGTTTAAGAATGAAGGAGATAGACCTTTGAAGGTGAAATTGGAGGCAAAAGAGCCATTTGAGGTTAGTCAAGGGCATAGGGACATTACACTTCATCGTCAATGAAGAGTTGTAATGCCTCTATAAATTCCAATGGCAAGAATCTTGTTAGGATGAAAGCTTGCCGCATAGACGTTTGCACGTTGTGCTAGCATTCCTGACATAATATCCTCCATCAACACTAAAAACAACCACCAAGTGGATGGGAAGCGAATGAGAGATGTAGAATAACATCATTGAATTTAATTTATCTAAGGTAGGAGATATGTAAATGGGGAATTTATGAGGGATAAAAATTCACACTATTACATATTGCCCCCACTTTAGTGAGCATAAGTGTCAACAAATGTATGGTAAAGTAGAGAAAAAGTTGAGAAATGTATACCTAAACCATTGAGGAAACAAACAGCAATCTGACCCACCCGAAAGAATAGGAAGAGGAGATGGCTCCACAAGTACTCGATCTTGAGGAGAATTAAACAAATGCACTGCAAGTTTGTGGACCTACGAAAGGTGAACAAAAGGCTCTGTAGGTGCTCGGTCCTATAGAGGAGGTACCCCAGGTGCTCGGTCCTAAGGGAAGCCAAATGTGAAAGGCTCCACAGAGTCTGATAGGCCCTCATAGGTGCTTAGTCCTACAAGGAAAGCTCGAGGTAAGGACACTAATTAGAGGATTGGATCAAGCAATCCTCTAATTAACTTTCCCTCATCATCACAAAATCCTCAAGAAGAATGTCAAGTAGAGGATCTTACCAATAATCCCTTTGGGATGTCACAAGAGTAGATCACCGAGATAGTCCAAAATCTTGAGAATCATAGAATTATCAACATCATGATGAGACTCAATCCTTTTCTATACATGCTTGAATTAGCAAAACGAGGGGCCAAACTCCCTTTTGATTTTGATATGAATACCATTATGGAACCATATTTTGGGGTCATGCCTCCAATTTCATCCATGCCTCTGATGTCATCTACACCCCCAACCCAAAATGTCACTCAAAACATCCTACAAATTACATCATCCATTGCTCCAACTCAACCCATTGTTAACAAGGGAAGAGCATTTCTCAATGCTTTACAAACACACCCCCTTGTGAATAATCAAGATTTGGATGCAAACACCATCTTGGGGAAAACCACACCCCAAAACCCATCAAATCCATATGTCCCCCTCACCTTCTACGATCCTAATGACCCATCATCATCATCATTTCACACAACACCTCAAACTTCTCTCCCCATAACCTCACAAGGAGAAGGTGATTTATTTGGACCAGGGGACATTTTTGAAACTACATCTTCATCATTCCCACAAGGGAGTATGCCACTCACATTTCCACCACTTCCAACATTTCCATCAATATCCACACCACCTCTTGGTTTAGGGCTTCCCCCTCTACCAAGCATCAATCAACAAAATCCAACCAACATCCTGAACATCAATCAAAGCATCATACCAAATCCCCAAATCTTGCCATCAATATCGCAATAACATATGACAACCACACAAGAAATCATCACATCATCAACCATCCCCCAAACATCTCAAAACATGGTCTTGCAAGGACCAACCCTATTGATCGCACCATCCACCACTCAAAACCCACTCATCAATAAGATGATGCCCCTCACCACCACAACAAGCACCATTCCAAATCCACCTCCACCACCACCACCACCAAACTCGAATACATAAAACCAATATAGCTTTGCATTACAAGCTACCCAATAGGCTGTCTATCAAAAGACACTCCAAAAAATCCAAAATCGACAAGTTGCACAAGTAGTTGCTCAAGCCGCACTACAAGCACAATAAGCACAGCAAGTTGCACAAGCCCAAGCCTTATTACAACAACAACAAGTTGCTCAAGCTACTCAGGTTGCACAAGCCTCATAGATAGCACAAGCTACACAAGCTCAAGCTCAAGATCAAGCCCAATACCAAGCTCAGCAAGCACAAGCATAGTATCTCACACAACAACAAGCAGCCCAGCAGTAAGAATATCAGCAAGTGCTAAAACAATACCAAGAGCAACAAGAAGCAGCCTAATTAGCAACCCAACAACAAGTGTTGTTGGTGCAATAACAGTAACAACAAACTCAACAACAGGCACTACTAGCAAAATAGCAACAGGACCAACAACAAGCATTGTTGGTACAGCAGCAATTGCAAGCATACTTGGCGCAGCAGAATGTGCAAGCACCATCCATCAATACACCAACCAATCCACCCATCCCACCAACAATTGAACCACCACAAAACACCTTTACTCCACCCCCTAATCCACAAAATTATGTGATAGCACAAATCAAGTTGCTTTCGCAACAAGTGCTTGACCTTCAGTCAAGGAGAACCATGAAAAACACCCAGCAACTTGTGTCTTTATCCATTTGACAGGATTCTTGTAATGAAACCATTCCCAAAAGGATTTGAGATCCCAAAATTTGATAAATATCGTGGGACTAGAAACTTTGAAGATCACATCAAAGAATTCTAGGTTCATTGCATGGAAGTCACATATGACGATATGTATCTGATGCGACTATTTCCTAGAATTTTGATTAGCTAGGCCATGGAGTGGTTCTCTCGTCTTCCTCCAGGCATCAAAAAGTTCCAAGAAATAGTAGATGCATTCATCAAAAACTATGCATTCAATATTGGTATGGATGTCAGTCTAGAGGAACTATCAGCTCTAAAACAAGGTAAGAACGAATCATTTGCTTCTTTCTTACAATGATGGCGATCCAAGGCCAATCGGAGAAAATGGGTCATTCCAGAAGAACAACAAGTCTACACTATCATTTCAAATCTCAATAGAGCCTTGGCATTCAACCTTAAAGTGCAAGGTATCACTGCATATGACCAATTGATCTCCAAGGCACTCAATATTGAATGAGCCCTTATTTCACAAGGAGGATCACTTACATATCCTGAACAGCAAAACAATCACCCATCCACCAATTACAATGACAAACCACCCACATGGGCAAGAAACAAAAATGTTACCAATGATGGTATTTTCAATGCCAAAGTTTTCATCAACGCCCCTTGGAAAAATGCACTCACACCCCAATAGCAACCCCAAAACCACCATCAAAACAACCATTAAGCTAACGCAGTGACACAACAACCAAACAATCAAGTGATCAACAACGTAAGTGATCAAAGGGGACCACCCCAGTGAAACCAGAACTCCTCCAAGCGGAAGTACACTACCCTTGGGGAACCACTCGAGGTCATCATGAAGAAATTAATAAACAAAAACTCATCAAGGCTCCCACCTATGAGAATTACCAAGAACCAGATGTGAAACCACCTTGGTACAATGAAAACCAGCTTTGTAACTTTCATAAAATCAAAGGGCACACAACTAACAGTTGCATGAGGTTGAAAAACCTAATCCAAGACCTCATTGATCAAAAAATCATAAATGTGGAGCAACCAGCAGGAAATCAGAACCTCAAGATATCCACAAATCTAATTCCTAACCATAACAAAAGGAACAATAACAACGACAAAGGAAAAGGCACCTTCAAGAGCGTAAATCATGTGTATGATCATGTCATTGCATCCATGGATGAGTACTGCACCACTATCACCATCAAAGGAGCCCATGTTGATTGTGGAGTCACCACAAGAGGCAGGAAAATTACCATTACAAGATCATCTCAGCCAAACAAAGCACCCACTTCCAACCCAATATCTATTCCCAATGGCTATAATTTTCTTGATCAGCTAAAAAGAACCCCAGCACAAATCTCCATCATGGAGTTACCTAAAATTTCGTTCGCCCACCAAAAGATCCTTGAGGAAGCATTGGCTTCATCCACCATCCCTGCAGATGTTGATGTGAAACAATTCCAAGCTATGGTTAGAAACATTATTACTCCCAACCTCCTTGCATTCTTCAATCAAGATTTTCTCGCTCAACCATCTCACAATCGTGCACTCCATTTGGAGGTCCTGGTGCATAACAACAAAGTGAGTCTTGGTGGATGGAGATGCAGGCTTGAACATTTGTTCCCTTTAACTCATAAAGAATCTGAAAATCTCATAAGACTCCATCAAAAAAGGAAAAGGCATCACAATCAGGGCATATGATGACCAAGAAAGAGTGTCCCAGGGCACAATTCAACTCCCTATTCAAGTAGGGCCATCAATCATGGAAACTACCTATCAAGTCCTGGACCTCGACTTGCCTTATAACATTCTCCTAAGATGTCTTTGGATCCATGCAATGCAAGCAGTAGCATCAACCTTCCATCAATGCATCAAATTTGCATATGAAGGCCAAGAGGTCACCATCCATGGAGATCCTCAACCATTCTCTTACTGCAAAAACCTAGAGGCAAAATATTATAAAATCCCTCAAGTGCCTAAAAATGATGAAGGTCCATCAACTTCATATATTGACCCAACTACTCTCGCCTCCACATTTACGACAGAGACACCCACCACTCCAGCCATCCCCACCATCTCTGATATCAAATTCATCATCCAGTACAATGGTTGCAGAAACTATACAATTCCCAAAAAATGCTTTTGTGGTAGGAGAGTTACAACAATCTCCTAGATCACGAGGGCAACCGTAATCAAATGAAGCCTCCACAACCCAAACATCCACTAAAGGATATTCCAACTTCAGAAGTTGGGGAGATCTCGGCCGAGAAGTAATAGAGGAGGACCTATCCCATCTCCTATATCAAGACAATAGACCAGCAACCAATTTACCTATGGACAATAGCAGCAAAGGCTTGCAAATGATGTTCGCAATGGGCTATGACAGAAACCAGGAACTGGGGAAAAACAACAATGGGCTTCTAATACCCATCTTTCCTCAGACATGAATGAGAAATATTAGCCTCGAATGTACCCCTCTGAGTATAACCATACGTGGACGAGGTCCCCCAGTTAAAGTAGTCAAGACTCCCCGTCAGCCAACACCAGCTTAACTACGCTTACCTGTGTCTACCGGTCGAGTCATAGACAATTTCACTTTTGATATAACTAATGTCTATAGTAGTAGTGATGATGAGGAAGATACCATAATTGACCTACCAATTCTTTTTGAGAATTCCTCACTCCTTATGATTAGCACCCTATCCTATGAGTCTAAGAACCAATCACATGAGATAAAACTAGTCTACCCCCAACTCATCGATCACAACCAAGGACGACCACCGATTCTTGACACATTCGAAAATGATGAGGCATTCTCAAAATTCATGGGACTACGATACATGATACCATGTGGCGATCATAAAGCTAGATTTGAAATAATTATAGACACGCAGGCTTACTACAAGGAGACGATTGAGTCCTTCAGTCGCAAAAGTGAAAATCTGAGAATAATCTCAAGGTCCTTGAGTGAAAACCACAATGTGGCACTCTCTGATTCTAAAACAATAAAAATAAAGGATGTATCCAATAGTGAAAACCTCTCTAAGGTTCCTACAGGTGAAGGATTCAATCTTCCCCTCAGTGCTTTACACCAAGAAAAATTAGCAGTTCTAGCAGAAAAGTGCAACCCAATCAACCTGGGAACAGAAGAAACTCCACACATCACATTCTATGCCGAATCACTAATGACAAAGGAACAAGAACTCCTAGTTGCTTTCCTGAGGGAGAGAAAGGTCAATTTTGCATAGACTTATGCCGACATGCCCGAACTGGATCCAGAAATTGTGGTCCATCATCTAGCAATGTATCCTAAAGCTTAGCCTGTCAGACATAAACTGAGAAAGATGCATCCCCAAATAGCCTTACTAGTCAAAATGCAATTGAAAAATCTACTTGATGCAAGATTCATAAGACCAATTGACTATCCCGAGTGGGTATCAAATCTAGTTCCTGTTTCAAAACCTAATTGGGGCATCCACATCTACACAGATTTTAGAGATCTAAATAAAGCATGTCTGAAAGATGACTTCCTATTGCCTAACATTGACATGATTGCAGACATGACTGTGAGACATGAAATGCTTTCTCTAATGGGTGGTTTCTTTGGGTACAACCAAAGAAGACCAACACAAAATGGCCTTCACCTATCCATGGGGTACTTACTATTGGAACATGATGCCATTTGGCCTAAAAAATGTTGGGGCCACCTACCAAAGAGCCATGACATTAATCTTTCATGACAAGATCCACAAAAATATTGAAGATTACATTGATGACATACTAGAAAAATTCAGAAAGAGGAGAGATCGCATAGCAACCTTGAGTGCTATTTTCGACAGGGTAGAGGAATACAAGGTTTGTTTAAATCCAAAGAAGTGTGTCTTCGATGTACAATTAGGAAAGCTACTGGGATACATAGTGTCAATGATGGGTATTGAAATAGATCCTGCAAAGGTAAAATCAATCCTCGAGATGGAGGCACCCAAAACATTGAAACACTTGAGAGGTCTCCAAGGCAAGCTTCAATCCATCCACAGATTCATAGCACAACTGGTAGACAAGCAAATCCCTTATTCTCACCTACTCCACAAGGGGGTAGCATATAAGTGGGATGACAAGTGTGAGGAAGCCTTCAACAAAATCAAAGAATATTTGCTCACACCTCCAATCCTCATGCCACCAATCCCAAGAAAGCCACTAATCCTCTATGTATCAACAATAGCAGCAGCCCTTGGAGCTCTCCTAGCTCAGCATGATGAAAATGGGATAGAGAGGGCCATCTATTACATCATCTGCACAATGATCAAGCATGAGTTAAACTACTCATTCATTGAAAAATCCTATCTAGCAATAGTGTTTTCTTCACAAAAATTCAGACACTACATGTTGGCACACAAAATCAAACTCATCACCAAAATTGACCCCCTCAAGTACTTATTATCAAAGTCAATGCTCACAAGAAGGATGGCCAAGTGGGTCATGATTCTATCTGAATACGACATTGAATACATAGAGTGGAAAGCAATCAAAGGCCAAGTGATTGCAGATCAGCTTTTGGAAGCACCCATGTATTCAAAGAATCCACTCATATCAGAGTTTCCAGATGAATCCATCTTCAATCTTAGCATATCCAACCACTAGAAACTCTACTTTGATGATTCCTACATGCAGCATGGATCAGGAGTTGGTGTCTTCTTCATCACCCCACAGGGGGACTATATACCTAGATCCTACAAATTGGCATTCCCTTGCACTAACAACATCGCAGAATACGAAGCTTTAACCATAGGTCTCAGAATAGCAGTGCAATGGCACATCATGGCCCTCAGAGTATATGGAGACTCCCAGCTGATAATAAATCAAGTGAATGACGAGTACCAAACAAAGGATGATAAGATAACTCCATACAAAAAGTTGGTAGAGAGCCTCAAAGAATCATTCATTGATATAACATTTGAGCAGATACCAAGAGCAAACAACAGGGCAGCGGATTCCATGGAAACAATTGGATCCCTACTGGATATCCCTTGTAATATTCCAAAACTTGAATTCTTGGTAGAATAGCTTATCATGCCTGCATTCGAGGTACCAGAGTTGAAATTCGTGTGCAAAATTGTTGGTCCCGATGATCCTTGGTACCATGACATTTATAAATATCTAAGAATAGGAGTCCTTCCAGCTAACATAATGTCAAACCTTAATAAATCCTTTGTCAAAAAAGCATCTAGGTTTGTCATCCTAGGAAATACCTTGTACCATAGGAGCATAGAGGGAACCTTATTATGTTGCCTAAATTTTGAAGAAGCCTTGGCTGCTTTAACTGATGTACATAACAGGATTTGTGGTTTGCACTTCAGCTGAATGACCTTGGCCAAGAAATTGTTGAGGACGGGGTATTATTGGCCTACTATGGAAAGGCAAGCACATGACTACGTCAGAAGGTGTTTACAATGTCAGCAACATGGGGAACTCATCCATGCTCCAGCTCAACAAATCCATCTGATTGTCACACCATGGCCCTTTTCACAGTTGGGGCTTGATCTCGTAGGGAAAATTACTCCCACCTCATCCAATGGCCCCAAGTTTATCATTACCACCACTGAGTACTTTACCAAATGGGTGGAATCCATACCAATGACCTACATAACTGGGAAGCAAATATCAAAGTTCATCCTAAACTATCTCATATGCCACTATGGTGTCCCACAAGCCATTATCTTAGATAATGGGACACCATTCAAAAATCAGGAGGTCCGTGACCTATGCAAAAAATTCAAAATCCAACATCGCTTCTCCACTCCATACTATCCCCAAGGCAATGGCCAAGCAGGCCACCAATAAAACAATCCTAAAGATCCTCAAAAAGATAGTCAATGACGTAGGTCGTGACTGGCATTTGCAACTAAATCTCGCCCTCTTGGCCTATCGAACCATCATCTGCACACCTATCGACGACACCCCATTCTCCTTGGTCTATGGATTAGAAGTTATATTGTCCATCAAGATCAAGCTTCCATCACTAAGAATATCAATGCAAAACCTCATCACAGATGAAGAATACTGAGTATCAAGACTCAATAAGTTGGAGCTATTGGATGAGCAGCGTATGGAAGCATTAAATCATTTGCAGGTCTATCAGAACCAACTCAAGAGAAGCTATAACAAGAAAATCAAGAGTCGGACATTCCAAGTTGGAGAATTGGTGCTGAAGGAGAATCAGAAGAATGTTCCAAATCCAAACAATAAAGGAAAATTTGAACCCAACTGATTGGTACCATTCATTCTCATAGCAATCTATAAGTCAGGGTCATATCAGTTATCAACACTCGAAGGGGAACCTCTGCAAGAGCCCATGAACAGCTCCCATCTCAAAAAAAATTATGCCTAATATTTCAAGGTATAGAACCCAAAAAATAAGAAAATGTCCTAAAAAAATGATCACCCTGATGAAAACCTAGAAAACAGGCGTCTTGGTGACAACAAAAAAAGAAAAAAATCCAAAAAAAAATTAGGAAAAAGATCAAAAGCAGTAAAGAGAAAAATCATCCTCTAGTGAAAACCACTTTGGTGGCGCTTTGGGCAAGTACCTTGGTGAAAACCTGGCAAATAGGCACCTTGTGTAAATAAGCACTTTCTATCCACCAGGATCTTCAAGACTCATTCGACATCATCCATCGCATTACATATCTTCATCCATCACCCATCTATGTCTGCATCATGGCTTGGTCCTATGTCTGTATTATGATCCCTCCTAGTACTACTCAGCCCATCCTCAAGGTCAATTTGTCCTGCCTTTATCGGAGTAGTCTATTACATCACGCTGGGGGCATGTTCTCATCGGATTGGATTCGTATATGTTCTTGAGATCCCTAAATCAAAAAAATCAAAAAACATCGTAAAATCAAATAATCCAAAAACATCATAAAATCATAAAATCCAAAATATTCAAAATCCAAAAATGGGTCAAAAAGTCAATCAAAAGGATTCAAAAACAAAGTCGTCTTGTCGAACTACAGGTATCTGAGCCTTGAACCTAGGCAAGGCTGATCTTTGATCATCCCCCGAGATACTTAGGTCAGTCCTCTAGGAGTCCATCTTAATAAACTGGCAATCCATTTGTTCATATCTCAGCAATAATCAAGTCTATGTTAGTTGAACTACGTGGTTTCTGTGTGTATAACGTAGGCAAGGCCAATTTGTTGATCAGCCCCTAAGGCCCCTAGGATAGGTCTTTAGGTTAGTCTCTTGGTCAAAATCTCAAAAAACCCAAAAACATTTGAAAATCAAAAAATCAAAACATTTGTAAAATCTCAAAAATACCAAAAACAACCTCAAAAAATCTCAAAAAAATATCAAAAACATCCAAATATTTGAAAAAATCCATCTATCTCATCTCGCTTTTACCCGCAATAAACATCACTCACAATAAATCAATCATCATCCTCCACCTTTGATGAAACAGTCAGAAACAAGTCCAGCAGATCAAAATTGAAAACCAAAACATCAAAATCTAAGATCTAGGTTAGTACATAAACAAGTTGGTCAACCCTTTGTGTCAATAGCCTATCATCCAATCAATCCCATATCAAAATCATCTAATATCATCATGTCCTAGGATGCATCCTTCCTACAATGGACATCAATATCAGGCATCACTATAGTTTAGTCTTGGCTAGTGGTATTGAAGAACATTAGCTTGTCTGTTTACTTTATCTTTGTCTTTTGATTTATCTTATTGTGCTCATTCCAAGGACCTCTCGATGATGTCCGAACAAAAGGATTTAGAGAGATAGGAATGGGGCAACAATCACTATCTTTTTATCTGCCGTGTTTTATGGATATTCTCGTAATATAACTTGGTCATGAGTACTTTGTTTAAGTGTAGGGAGGGTGTTTTAGGTGTCTTGTTGACCACATGGGAAGGCTTGTTTTTCCATGTTTTGGCCTGAGATGTTTAAAATATCTGAATTGCATTATGAATAAAGTTTTGTATGTTAGGTGTGAATAGGAGTACTCCTATCTGATTGTCAAGTCAAATTCCATCACACTAGGTGCAATGCCATCCTGGTTCTTAACACCTTGATGCATCGTTCCTATTTGTGTAATCAAACATAAGGTAATTGGTCCTTTCAAAATCCCAACTCCTCAACAAGTAATCAACATCATCATCATCATCATCATCTCTTGTCTCTTGTTGGAATCTCTTGTTTTCTTCTACCTCTTGATTTTTGCACTAACATGGTACCATGGCAGTTAATCAAAAACCACTATCATCATTGCATTCATCCTACATCTACAAACCATCAACATACTCCATATTGCATATCATATAGAAAGCATTAATCATTACACATACATTGCATTACCATCATTTGTGTAATATAGCATCTCATGAATCATTACATTGCATTCATTTCACATAAACATAAAATCAATCATCCCATGGCATTATAAACATTTGCATCATCATAGCATCATTCAAATTCACCACATCATAAAATTGCATAATCACCCCATATCACATATAAGTATGCATTACGCCATCACATATCATATATCAAGGTATCCATGTCATAAACATTAATGACATCCATCATATCATATCATAAATATTGTCATATCATATCATAAACATCATTACACATATCAACATCATATCACATCGTCATAGGAGCATATCATACATAGAACGCATACATACCATCCATCACTCCATAATATAGATTTGTTAGTCTAAACATTTGCACATCATAACATTTTGCATACATCATTAAAAAATGCATAAAAAAAGGTACTTAAAAAGAAATGCATCCATACAATAGCATATTCATCACATAAACAACATAGCCTCGTAAGATAGACTCATTGCATAGCACATAGAAAGTAAAAAAGCATCCATAGAGCATAAAGTAAAGATCGAACATATCATATCGCATCAAAACATCGCCATCTCATATCATATATCTCATCAAAATATACACTGTCATGGTACAAAAAATTGGATCAATGTACATGTATGTCACTAAGTACAAAATGGCCCATGGGGCTATCAAAAACAAGCCCATGGGGTGCAAAAAAAATCATGTCACAATAAAAAATGGGCCTAGCCTTGTTGGTTGATGCCCTTGCCACCTGCTCTCTCACCATGCTCCTCTATCAGCCTATGCCCTGTCCTCTGGTAAAAATCTGGTACTCAGGTTGCTCGAAGTGATACTGTGCTCCGGGAGGAGGATGTAGCCATGCTCTCTAACTATTGTTGTCAGCCCATCTTAGCTGCTACTTGTAGCTCTGCATCCTATCTCTACAAAATGGCTTGGTCCCGCTCTGCTCTGACCTAATCTATCTCACCTGTCAGTGCCTATACCTAGGTTTGCAATTGCAAAATCTACCTATCTCTAGGATCTAGCTGTAGAGGTGGCTACACGGGGGGCTGATCCTGATCCCCATCTCTGGGTGGTGTCAGGATCCTATCCTGATGTCCTAGATCCTAGTCCTACCAAAGGGCATCCTATCTCTACTCTCCCACTTATGGATCTCTAGGTGGCTAATCTTGAGGTCCATGATCTTGAACCTGGTGAACTAGTGGTGGCCCACTGCCTCCCTAATCCTGACCTCCATCCCCTCAGCCCTGACCTCTAGCTCTCCATCGAGTAGATGGTTTCCCCGAAACTGTAAGCCTCAACAATAGCCTGAACCAATCTCTATAGGCATGTGTGACCCCTGGATCTACCTATCACTGGTCATATGGCCATGGCCTTGCCACCAGCTACATGAAACTCTGGATTGCCTCATGGGCAGGTATGTAGCGGCCCCAAGAGCTCTGGCTCATAGTCCTCACAAAAATGCCATGTACTGATCGTCCAGCCTATCCTGTGGCTCACCGAACTATCTTTGAACCCTACCTGGCAAGTACATCTTGATCATCGTATGCTCTCACCCTTGCATAAGTTTGTCCTGGCAGGTGTAGAAAATTTGTTGCGCATCATCAAACCAAGCGGGTTGTCCAAGGTATGGCTGCCACCTAAACACTCACATATCGTCAAGGACCCTCCTCCAATGAGGAATCCCATGTTGTCCTGTATGAGTAAAGGAGAGGCCTCCTCTATATCGCTAGACCACTAGATCATCTAGCTCCATTGAAACTAGAACAACTCTTGGACGAAGCACAAGGATGTGCTCCCAAGCCCAAACATGCAAGAGTGTGACCCTCGTCCCAAGTGCTTTGTCGTCTAGATAAGCAAACTCGTGCAAATCTATGTAAAGTGAGGCTAGCAGAACTGGCCCCCATGCAAACAATGTCGGTTGTCGCCGGACCATGCACTCCCAAGTGAGCCCCCATCCAAGATTGAAGTATCTACCTCGTCAATCTGGTGCGACAAGACCTAATATTGAAACTGTTTATGTGGCATCCTACTTGGCAACCAACTCATCTTTTTCAGATTTTTCTGAAACTTTCAACTTCAACTCTGTATTTCTTTAGTCAGAATGATGTTTTAAAAAGAAAAAAACTCTTTTGTAGAGCTCAAAGGGATGAATTCAAAGATATGATTTTTTTAATATTTTGATTAGTTTTAATATATTTTATTTTTAAAATAATGCAAGTAGGTTATTAAAGTTAAAAAAGAGGCTAATTAGAAATTATTTAAAAAAATAGTAAAACATATTAAAAAAATTGAAAAACATATAGTACACTAGAGGAGAGAGTCCTCTTCAAAAGGGTATAATTTTTTTTTTTGAAAATGATTAAAAAAATAGACAATAGTTGACATCAAATGAAAATTGTCAAATTCTAAAAAGTTTAACTTTAAAATGTTATTACGAGAAAAATATACATCAAAATTTCAATATTTTTTTCCATGCACTAGATATTGAAGTTACTTGTTTCGAGAAAAAAAATTAGGGGAAAATGAAGTTTTTTCTATTTGTTTCTTAACGGCAAGTGAACGTCACTTTTTCCTAAAATTTTCAGCATTCCAAAACCTACTCTTAAATTGATCAAAAAATGATCAAAATAAGTCTTAAAAAATCTAAAAATTATAGGAATAAACTTCATCAATATTTATACCTTTCATTAGTTTACATCATTTTGAAATTCAAAACATAAAGACCACTTTTATGTGGTCAAAGTTTAGAATTTTTTTTGTTGTTGGTCGATTCCTTTATAAAGTGTGACATAGTTTTGTGCTTTAACCCGTATACCATCTACAATGCAAAGTAAGAAAGACTACACAAATAACATTATTAACAACCCACATACCACATCCATATACTTGCATTAGCGATTCACAATTTTTATTAAAGAAGTAATTGAGAAGCTCCTTTATGCAATAGATTATTGGTATGGATATGAATAGCAACATTGAGGGTATGTACATGTATATGGTTTCATTTGGCTTGACAATGCACTAGGCATGGACAACCTTGATTGGGAAAACCATGTTGTTGTAACAGGAGCAAGATCATTCTTTAACAAATATTTTAGTGCATGGAACCCTCATTTTCTATTTGATAAAAATAACTCTCCCCATCTCTCTATCCAAGATGATCTATGTTTACTAAATACAACTGAGATCTTCTCTAGAGATACACTAGTTGACAATGAAGAATTAATCAATCATGTCAAAAGGCACACAAAGTGTACTGAAGCAACGTGTCTATGTAAAAAGGGTCAAAATGTAGAATGTCATTACAAGGCTCCTTAGCCTGAATGTGTTACCTCTTCCTTGTCTTGGGATGAGTCTAGAAAAAAAAACATTTTCCCCTGCGTGAAATGATGATAGGTTAAATATACATAGCTCGAAAATTATTTCAATTTGGAGAGCTACTATGGATTGTCAACCTATCATTTCAAAAATGCTCATTCTTAAATTCATTGCCAAATATGCATCCAAGGAAGAGAGAAAATATGAGAGTTGTATTGATACGCTAACATGAATATGTAGAAAGCAAGCACCAGAAGACCAAGCTCTTGCATCTTGCAAAAAAATCATGTCTGAGATTATTATAGACCATGATATAGGTGAATAAGAAACATGTTATATGCTACAAAAAGTACCACTTGTTTGTAATCATCCATTTATGACACTAAATGTTGGTTGAAAAGTGTTGCATCAAATAAAAACAAACCTAAATGAGAATACATTACAATCAACTTGTAGTATATAAAATTGTGCGCTCTTGAAAGTGATGCAATTTCACACTTAATTTGGACCTATTTTGGCACCCCTGCATTAATTACCCCTTTAAAATCATCATTAATAGGCCCCTAAGACCTATTATTTCAGATCTTGAGGCTTATTTTTTGCTAAAAACTTGACAAAATCATTTAAAACATCAAAAATACCGAAAACCCACCTCAAAAAGCTAGGGTGGGGCTCATTCGCCACCTTGGGTGAATGAGTCCCATTTGGGGTCTTTTAAAGTTTTGAGTGGGAAAAACACCTTTTTAATTCAAATTTTTGGTGAATGTCGACCTTTGGGATCTAAATAATGGTAAATTAGGTGTTAATGCCTATATAAGCAAGTTACTAAGTCATTTTCATCATCTAAGCAATCCAAGCAAGCATTTTCAAGAGACAAGCATCAAGAATCTTGAAGTATTCTTTCACAAGAGCATTCAAGTTTCAAAAGAAAGAAAAGTTGAATTCTTGGAGCAGCATTCAAGATCTAGCATTGTCAAGTTTTGATCATGGTTGTCTATGGTGAATCATGATGGATTCTAGGTTGGGGAGATGCGACTAGCCATCAATCCAAGCCTAAAGACTTGTTTCCTAAGTGATTCCATCCTCCATTATCACTCTAAATTTATCCTAAGGAAGGTACAAGCATTGTTGAGGCTCATTTGGGTGGTTAGAGATCTCTTAAAGTGAGTCATTCATTGTCATATTTCATTCATGCATATGATTCTTACACATTAGAATAAGGTTGCATCATGTTTCAGATTTCCTAGTCTTAGACACACTTAAGGCTAGGGTTTACAATCCTATTTACATGCATATTTCATTATTTTTGTCAAGATTTAATTACTAAATTATGGGTTTGACTAAGGAAAATCCCCCATAAGAAAATCAAGTATGTATTTTGTTTTGGTCTTTTCGCAGATTCGGATCCAGAATTCAATTTGGAAGGAAAGAGTAGGTGTTGAAGTGCAAATCAGAACTTTAAATTCTTGAAAAGGCAGAACGGGACTGATTCATCCAAGGTGACGAATAAGTCCCACAATAGGTGTTTCCAAAAATGTTTGTAGATTCAAATACCTTTTTTCCTAATACAAATTCCTATGCAAAAATCTAGATCTGGGATTGATTTTCCTAGATTGGTGAATGAGTCCTAGTTGGTCAAAAATTTAGATTTCCCAACATTTCAAAGCTTCAATCAATCATTCCCAGGTGCACATCATTCATTTTACTGCTTTTTTGTTCTATTTTATTGGAATTTCTAGGTCATTTCGTAGGTCATTGCATTGAATTAGGGTTTAGTGTTGCATCTTGCATTTCATTTATTTTTCCAAGTCTAAACTTGGTGGTGAACCCTTCATTAGTCTCTATTCATCCCCTAGGATATAGCCCTCTTGCAAGATCTCTTTCACCTTTGCATTGAGATCTCAAGGGTTTGTTCTTGAGTGAAAGTTAGTGAAGAGTGTTCTTCTAGGTCCTAAACCCTAAAAGAAAAGCAACAATTTTCCACCTTTCACAACCTATCTAGAAATTATTACATACAACAGCCTGTTGAGATGGAAAATATCTCATTGATTGAATCTACACAATCATTCTTATTTTCATCAAAACACAAAGGATGCAAGTGGAAATGTGGGAAATAAAAGGAAATTACCAATGGCTTTCCTAGATTCTTTGTTGTTCCAAATGACGATTCAGAATATTTTGAAACATTTTGTTGGAGAGAGCTACTTCTATACAATTATTTACATGACACCACAATAGATATAGGTTGTATTAAAGATTCTATGGTTGTAAATTGGAAGGAAGTTAACATACATAAATACTATGGGTGGCATGTTGATCGCTTAATTGGTATAGAGATTGACCATGAAGAGCAAGAAGCTATTGATAATGGAATAGACATATAAAACATAATACAACTAAATTAATAAGAGTTTCTATCACAAATAGGCCTTTCCAATGGTGGCCATCTAAATTCCCTTGAAATTCTTAGTAGACATGACTTTGACAATATCAAAAAATGGGATGACTATATTGTTCCTAAATATTCACATAATGTTGTAGAATATTTCATAAGCACAAACAAGATGTCCCAACAAGATGACCAATCCAAATTTCAATCCAATGACCCACCATATCCACTATCTCCCAAACAATAACTAGCACTTACCATTGTTCAAAAGTACTACAATGACAATTCCTTCAAACAACCCTTGCACATGATCATACAAGGAATGAAGGGTATAGGAAAACATTATCTAATGCATTGCATTAGGCATGCACTCAATAGATTGGCATCAAAATAATATAGCCCACTCCTTGTGGTTGCTCCTACAAGAATCGTTGCATTCAACATACATGAATCAACTATGTATTTATCCCTTAAGATTCAAATAAATGAAATGCAACCATTAAAGGATCAGTCACTTACAATTTTTCAAGAAAACATAAAACACATTAAATACTTACTTGTTGATGAGATGAGCTTCATAAGACCAAAGTTACCATTGAAAATAGATAATAGGTTGTGTGAGGCCTTCCCCCACCAACAACACATGTGCTTTGCTTGGATATCCATCATTATTGTAGGTGACTTGGCACAACTACCACCTATTATGGAAAAACCTATCTATGCATCACACTCACATGCCAAATTCCTATGGGAGAAATTCACTATAATTATTACATTGGAAACAATTTACTATCAAGATGGTAATATTTAGACCCAAATTGAATTTCGCCGAGTATTATAGAACCTATGTAATGCAGAACCAACTAAACAAGACTAGGAATTACTTATCAAACGCACAAATAAATTATTGTCACTTGATGAAAAAATATTTTGACCAATCAATGCACCTATTCTCTACAAATTATTCAGTTAGGATACACAAAAAAATAATGCTTAGACAACTAAATCTTGCTAGAGCACTTTGTGTTGTGATTAAAACACACATCAACTCAAACATGGATAATGATGTTGACCAACTACCCCAAGAACTTTTTCTATGTAGAGGCCAACACATAATATTAACTATAAACTTGTGGATTCAAATAGGGCTTGTGAATGGGTATCTTGGAGAGGTAGTTACAGATATTGTCTATAGACTTGGCTCTAAACCACCTGATTTACCTTTGTACGTCATAGTACAATTTGATACTTAAAATGGACCACCTTGGAACTAGAATAAACCAACACATATACCTATAACACCCATATATCTAGGTAATCATAGAAAAATACCACTACCCATGGCATGGGAAATTATAATACATAAATCCCAAGGATTAATACTCAATAAATTAACAATCGATATAGGTAAAACAGAAAGACAAGGCTTGACTTTTACAACTATGTATAGAGTTAAATCAATAGCGAGCTTTCAAATAGAACCACTCTTCTCTTTCGATCGATATTCAAGAATGAAAAATAGTTCATACACAATTATCAAGAAAAAGGAAGTGTTTCGACTATATTTTTTTTCATTATGAGCATTACACGTACACATTTATACTTTCAAACTTCTCTACATCAACTTTCACTTTATTCCTATTAATATGCTCTTCATAGTATATGCTTTACACATAAATTAAAAGCTAGCTTACTCACATCTTCATGGTTTATAGGTGGTTGCTAAATAATTGTTCTTTTATTTTCTAGATTGAATGCACCTAAGATGCCACCCAAAAAAAACTCTCCTATAGTTCCTTCTTCTAACACCTGATTTCATTTTTTCTTATACTTTTTACTTTCCAGATAAAACAATTGATTCAATTATGATGCAAGTGTTTTATCTTTCCATGTTTAGGAACATATAACTAGACAACAAAAACTTTTTAATGTAGGATCTTTTCATACAAGCTTGTGGAATCATCAACTAGGAAAGCATCACAATTGAAACTATTACTAATCATTCCTCAATCCACTATACCAAAAAATATAATTCAAAAACAAATTATATTTGTTCCAATAATTTGTAAAAAATATACCTTTTGTATGTATTTCAAAATTCTATTACAAACTTACATAAACACTACAAAGAAGACTTCTTAGCATGTTTTCTTACATATACTTCTCTATCAGCATACCCATTGCACCCCTCCTGGTGCAAGTGCTAGTAAATACAACAAACTTATTTACCATAAGTATAGTTCTTACCTCTTCCATCTAAATTTTTAGACTTTTAATTTTGTAATCTCCATCGTCTAACAAAAAATCATCAGAAAATTGAGTAGCTGTCATGGCACTATGACTCTCCAAATAATGTTCAATCAAAATATATACTATAATTTAACTCATCTAAGAATGTATAAGAGATCCAAACACTAGCTATTGAAATTGTGAAGTGACCCAAGGCATTTAATAGGGAATATAATGATTGTATGGAAGAACCGAAAGGCTAAAAAATAATAATAAAAGCACACATGATGATCTTCAATAATTGGTGTCAATAGATGATTGATTTGCTTCCATCATTCACATGTTTACAAACAAAAGTTCAAATGTCATTGTTAGAGTTTGGGTTAGTCCAAATAGCACATTTACATTGACTTATTTATTTATTTATTTATTTATATAAGTAGTTGTTATTCTTAAAGAGTGTATTTTTATAATGGTGAGAAAATTATATTTTCATTTTTATTTAGTTTTATGTTTATTTTTGAAGAAATGTTTTGATATATAGTGATAAATAGTGTATTTTTGTATACAGCTATATTTATTCTTATAATTGTTTATTCTTTCATGTACACATATTTTTATATACTTAGAACCTAATTTATTCTTACATATTATACATTCAATTTATCAACACATTTATCATACTTACTTATGCACCTACCTTCATATAGCGATAGACCACCTGGACCTAACTATTTTCCCACCAAGTATGATATTTCCTAATTGTAGAGGTGACCTCACAATCATGTGACTTATCCCTTTATTTTTCAAAATTCACAATTCAATTTTACTTTAAATCCCCCTTTATCTTCCCACCCTAAAATTATGTCCCCTCTACAAGGCTATGATTCCCGCACACAATTCATCACTAACTTGTAATTACTCTAACCCATTCTAATTGTTTATGTTATAGGTTTTTAATTTTCATTTTATATAATCTTAATGTATAGGGTGTTTTTATGTAAGTTTGGCCATATAAATGAATATCTACAACCAATTATAGAAGCATGGGTTGAGAAAATATGGCCTCTAATTTCATTTTTTCTTACTATTGTTCATTTTCTAGACATATGTAACAAGAGGTTGATTGAGCTCAATAGAGTACAAACATATTTAAGATTGCCAATGTACCTAAATAATTGAGTGTTCCAAGTTCTTCTTCTCAAAATTGTTACAAACATTGTTCTCAAGCCTCAAAGTTGGCAACAAAATTAAGAAAATTATTACTAACCTACACTTTTACCATGCATGTTTCCTTAAAATAAAAAATTCTTGAATGCAATGAGTCCAACCACTTTCACCAAAAGAGGTCAAGACATTGTGAATAATAAAAGATGGCCAAAAATAACAAAAGGATGAATCATAAAATTTTAGACTAATCAAACATGTCACCATGTGTAAGGGATGAATTTGGGTTAGGTTAAGCTTACGATTCGATTAGGATTACATTTGAATTAGGGTTAGGGAACAATAAGAGTTTGGATTAGGGTTACAGTTCATTTAGAGTAAGGGTTAATCTTAGGGTCAATTAAGGTTAGGGTTACAACTAAAGTTAGGGTTACAATTCAATTAGGGTTTAATAAGAGATTGAGTTAGGGTTTGGGGATAAGGTTGGGGTTAATTTAATATTTATCATTTTAATTTTTATTTAATTTAGTTTAAATGAAATAATGCACAAATAAAATAGTTGCCTCCATAATCATATCTCTTGGCGTCTTTTACGTTGGTTTTTTTTAAATATAGGCATGCTAGTTACTCTATAGCCATGCTTATTATCTCCCCTAATGCTACCCCACTATCCACATGACTTGTTCACATTTACCACAAGCTTTAGTGGAAATTGGTGAACAAAAAAGACTCCTAAAATTATCAAATGATCTTATCATAAGCCCACACAAGAACTCATCACAAAATATGTAGAAAAGATATGTTTTGATTAAATAATACAAAAATGAGTTGAATACGATGTTGACCTAGGGTTAAAACAAATATTGATAATTTGTTTCACAAGGCATTAACAAGCATGTATCTTTTGAAAGATTTTGTGCAACATGAGATTTCAATTTCTTTTTTTTAATATATTTGATTTTTTCTTCATAGCTTACTGAAATCTCATGTTTCAATTGCATTGTAAGGGGAATGAATAGTTTCTATGTTAGGATTTAAGAGATACTTGTGCACCTCCTTCCATTCAATGTTAATAATGGTACTTTTTCATATTTATATGCTCAACATGTCTACTAGTGTAGGGCCTCTATTTTATTTTGTATTTTTCAATTACTTGTTTCCCCTATTTAATTAATGTTGAAGGTAAAAACCTTGCATAATTCCTCTCACTCTTTTGTTTTTTTATCTTAGCTACTCCATGTAGATAAATGTTTTTGAATCTTCTCTATTGTGCAAGAAACTGTTGATTTTGCAATTAAGAAGATTTTAGTGGCACAAGTTGACCATGAAGTTGACAGTCCAAATGCAAATAATAATTCAAGAAGAAATAAGAAAAAATTAAATATCAAGGGAGAGAAAAAAGAAAACCAAAAAATGCTCCAAAGGAGAACAACAAAGTTCAAAATCCTATAGGTGAGAACAAATTTTCTCTTAATTTAGATAATTGTTTTTTGTAGCTTTACAACATCTTCTCTTGTTTTCATCAAATTTATCACTAAACACATTTTTTTAAATTAATAAGTTTGGATTGTAAACATTGTACCTATGACCATTTTTTTAGAAAAAAATAAGTGAAGAAAGATATTAGTTTGGGGCTTTTGGTTAAAAAAGATGAAAACTTTGGAGATTGGTATTCTAAGGTATTTTAGTTATTTTAAGAAGTTACTATTAATTTGTCCATAGATGTTCATTCTCAAGAACCAAGAAAAATAATTTTTTGCCTAATATTAGTAATGGCTTTTTTTGAAAATACTTACTAGATCAACAAAAAAAAATGGTCTCTAACTGTTAGTTTTAGCTAGCTCATATTTCTTCATGATTTTTAGCATGTTTTTTATTTCTTTCAATATTTGTGATATACTAGTTTTTTTGTCATTGGCGATTCCATATTTTTTTATATGCATTAATATTATTTTTTCTTGTTAGTGTAAATCATTATTCAAGGTGAAATGATTAAATATTATAATGTGTCTAGTTGCTACATCTTAAGGCCCTAGGCTTATTCTATATGGGATTCCTTAAAATTATGTACCTCATTTCAAATTTTATTATTGGTGATCACAACCAATATAAATCTACTTTTCATGATTAACAAACTATGTTACTAGTTTGGGTTCATGTATGTTGGTATGACAAAAAAATGGGTTGGGTACATTTTGGGCACATGTTTCGTTGTTTTAAGGTCCAATTTACAATTAAGATTTTAGGTTGGCTAGTCAACCTATGAAGACCAAAAAGAAAAATGTGAAAAAAAATTAGAACAAACCCTTCCTATACCTAGAACAAACTAGATGTGGCTCCAAACCTGGAATTGAAGCAGGTTTTTTTCCCTGCAAACCAGCGAGAGAGTTAGAAAACACTAACCAATTGTAGAAAAGAAAGTCAAAATTTAAGTTAATTTGATATTGTATGAAGTAATTATTTTATCAAGTCAATAAAAATGAGGCAACATGCCTCAAAATAATTTACAATAAATAAAAATTTGAAAAGGGAGAGTTTATTAGAGAAAAATCCACATCATCATTGGTGAAATGTATGATTATCATCAAATATTGAAGTCTTCCATAATAGTTTGAATTATCAACAATCTAAAGTAGCATATGTAAATTATACTACCAATTACACATTTAAACAAAGAGAAAAACCCTTTGGTAACAAACATTAGTCTTTTATATATCTTCATAGAATACAATCCTAGGACTAACTAGTTATAAAAAAACAACATAAGGGAAGTGGGTGCCAAAATTTGGCTTCGTACTAGCCTACTCCTATAATGAAATGCCCACATATCTTGATAGAAAGTTAGCTACTAGTTAGAGTCAGTTATTTCAACTAAGAACCTCAAATTCTTGGCAACATATTGCCAATCACATATCTTAATATTTCATTATCTCTTCCAATATGAGGAAGATAATTGGGCACTTGAAGGATCTTCCTTACCATGCATTTTTACCTCCCTTAACTTCAACCTTCAACATTTTGTAGATGGTGTCAATATTATTTCCTAGTTATTGGCAATAGCACTGATGATTACTCCCTTCCACGTCCTAAGTGAGGTTTTTGAAAAAAAATTGTGTCCTACCCTTCTAGTCTTCATTATCCCTTGCTCCTTGTGTATTTTTTTCTCTCCACATGAAATTTTTTCTTGGTTTATTAGTAATTTTTCTTGGTGTTCCACTAGTTCATTGTGTTTTTAGCATTTTTTCCCTTTATTTTGGTTTCCTAGGGTGCTCTTTTCCTATAACTTTCTATTGTACATTGATGTATTATTGATTACCATTAACTTATTTTTGGTCACTTGTGGGCATTAATATACTTATCTCTTGAAATATTATATATTGTAATTTGAATTGATTCAATTTTAGAAGTAGTCACTATATTCTATTTCTTGCAATACTAATAACTTGTAATAGATACCCTTGTCACGCACACTACCATCATAATTTACATTTGTTAAACCCTTAGATTAGAAACTCCATTTCTCCTATATTATATGCCAAAGGTCTTTGTATCTTGCAAGTATCTAAAAAATATTTTAGATGATAATCAATGACTCTTTATCAATTTATGCATGAATATAAACAAAATACTAATTACAAATGACACATTAGGTCTAGAAGCGAGCAAGTCAATCCTCCAAGTATTTTTTGTAACTTGTATCATCAACCAATCCACCTACTTCATCCTTATAAAGTTTTGAATCAGTTTCCATGAGCATTATATATGGTTTTTAATCTTCTTTAAAAAAAAAAAAATCAACAATTCATATATTTTCTTGTCCAATGAAAATACAATGATCTTGTTGTCTTATCTCTATTCCTAAATAATTATGGAAAATAATGAAATATGTTGCTTCTTCTTTCTATGGGCATCTCTCTTAATAGACTACCCCCTTTTATGCACTTCTAGATGCCCCCACAAAGCTTCTTCACGCAAAGGATGTCATTGTTAGAGTTGTTTAAAAGGGAATATTACAACAATATATTTGGATCACCTAGGTCTCCCCATTGACCTACACAGCCTCAAGTTTACTTTTCACACAAATAATTTTTATAGATTATGGACATGGTATTATTCATCCTCCTCACTATCTCCAATGTCATTGGTCCCATGACTTGAGGTTTCCCCTTGGCTAGTTAAGAGTGTATTCTCACTAATTATGGGTTGAATCTAAATGTTGTCTTGTCTATTAGGACTAGATTTGCTTGTTCATTTTAGGAGGTGGAGACTAAGGAATGCACCATTTTTAGATTTCCTATTTACTATGAGATTTGGGTAAGATGGCATTGCCTTTATAGGGACTCAAGAAACAATATATCTACCTTATTTAGATATTTATATTAATGATGCCTAGCTCTTTTTATTTATGAGGTTATTACCCTTTGAAGCACATCCCTATGTGGGAGGAAGGGGGTGGGAGTCTAGAGGCTCTAGATCCCCTCTGTTGATTACCTCTTTTCTCTATTTCCCATAGGTGCTAGGCAACACAAAATGACATTTGGAATTTGGTACTTACTTATTAGAGTGGATAGATCAATTAGGTGGTGCTTCTCTTATAACACCATTACTACTAAGATTCCCTGGCCTACTTTCCCTCAACATCATGGCCCCACTCATTCTAGCTAGTGTGACAGCTTGACTTTGATGACATGGATCTACTACTTACCATCTACCACCTTCACCATATGGGAAAACATTTTATGAGTTTTATTTCTTTTCTTTATTTAGAAAGTGATTTATGAGCATATTCAAGGTATATAGATAATAACACAATATAATATTATGATACAATGGAGTGACTATTACAAATGGTTTCATCTCCTTATACAAAGTTTAAGAGATGTAATCAACAAGTAAAAATATGGCACTTTTCCATAACCCTAAAAGCTAATAATAACATAATAGCTAACATTATTAGTATTACACACCAATAAAGTCACTAAGTTGAATTTATTACAAAAGGAAAGGCTTGTATTTGAACACCTCCTATTAAGTCTTACAGTATTGAAAGAAAAACATATCAATTAAAGATAAAATACAATAACTTAAAAGTAAAATATTAGAACCAATTAGAACCAAGCAATATCCAGAATTGTCTCTTTAAAAATAGTTCTTGGACTAGGTAAAACTCCATCAAGCTAGCTCAAAATCTTCATAAATGTGTATTGCCCAATCAAATTCTCAAGTTCTCAAATTTGACTACCTTGAACTCCTAAATGGCAAATATTACTAATTATTAGACAACTATCTAAGTTAATTACATCCATGTAGTGTTCCATCAAGTTGTCTCATGACCTTCATAAGGGAATAATTCCCAAGATCCACAAACTCTCAAATTATTTTGGAAGCCATCCATGTCAAGCTTTGTTTATAGTGGATTCCTTTTTTTACTTCAAAGTGTGGGCTTATTAAGACACAAAAAAATGATTAGCTACATATGTTTTATCTTTGAGCTTTCCCTTAAGAATATAATTGACTTGAATTTTGTAGTTCCAAGTTGTGTGACCTATTTTATTGTAGTAATAATATTTAATCTCCCCTTTGTCTTTGTCTAATCTTCTATAATTGTTTCTTAGTATAATGCAATCTCAAGTCGGGGATCATCTTTGTATCTCTTGTAGTTGTTCTCTTTTCTTTATCTAAGAGAGTTGAAATCATACATTTTAGATTTTGAGATGCCATATGACTAAGAGTAAAATTGACATTGTTGGATTTATAAGGTAGACAATTTAACAAATTTCTTTGGTATTCTCATCATCTAGCGTAGCATTGACTTTTGCTATATGTTAAATTAGAGATCTCAAAATACATATGTGGCTAGACATAGTGACTCTATCAACCATCTTGAAACTGAATAGCTAAAGCTTTAGAAAAAATTGCATTAATTATTTTGTATCCAAACAATTTATTCAAATATCCCCATATTTCCTCAAATGATTTTTCTAGATTTACATGATGTAACTCAGAATCTGAGAGAGCAAGACTAATAATGGATTTGGATTTTCTATCTTTCCTTGTCTATTCTACTAACTTATTTGCATTTGTAGATGATTTATCATTCCTTTTACTAATACCAACAAGTCCTTGTTGATCAACCATATTTGGATTTTCCCCAAATTTCCTTCAATAATTTATCTAGATCTACATGATGTAACTCAAAATCTAAGAGAGAAAGGCCAGTAATGGATTTTTCTAAATGTCATATGTTTTTGTTCATTCAAATAACCATTTTCTTTTCTAGGTGATTTCTCATTCCCATTTTTTATTAACTACAAGATCTCGTTCATCAACTACATTTGAATTTTTACTTTCTACATATGTGGAAATTTAGGAGATAATATTTCTCTAATGAAATTTACATTCTTAGAAGAAATAAAATGTGAGAAAAAATTTACAAAATCAAGTTTTCACACAACTAATAGGCTAGAATTTGCTAGAATTAAATACTTTTAAAATCATAATTCAAACAATCTTAAGCTTGTAGATTTTGCCCATACCCTGGTCAAGACTATTTTGCATGCAATTTGTTAGGTCTCAAAATCACTACTGTTCTTCCTAGAGAAAAATCCCTCATAAGGCTAGGGTTTTCATCATGCAAGTGAAATTAACTCATCAACAAACTATGGAGGGATAATAGCCAACTCAACAAGAGTGAGTTATATCTTCTACACTTTGAGCTCAACTTGAACTTAGGAGAGTATTCTTAGGGGCATACCTAAATAGGTATTGAAATCACTTAATATAGCACAATAGAACAAATGATATCCAAACCCAACTATTTTGATTAGCCTCTAAAATTGTCACTATACTAAACAAACTAGCTAACTCTAACCCATATATAGCTAATATAATACCTTGGAAACATGTGCAAGTTGGTGTAAGTTTCATGATCCATGTATAATGGTTTCTTTTATTCCATGCAAACATTGATATCATAAACTTTTGAAATGAAATTGAAAATAAATGATTTTATGGATATTTACATTTGAATGACATGAACACATACATGTGATATTGGTGCCTACTCTAGGGCAATAGAGTCATAATTAGCAAGGAGGAAACACAAGGGGAAAATAATCACATATTATCTACTTATACAAAGCATCAATGAATATCATTCATAGAGTTATCTACTTATTTATCCATCATTGAATTACCCAAACTCGTGCAATCACATAAAAGAGTCGTTGCAACTTGTACAAAAAACTTAGAATCCTTTCAAATTCCTCTAATACTGATTACATTCACAACAATAAATTTGTTGAAGAAAACATGTTAGATTTAATATATTCTCTAATTTTACATACATAGTCATGGAGACATAACATAGTTAATGATATTATAACATTCTCACCATAACCTATCAAAATTGATGTATCCTTGTAACTATTCTTTTATTTTTTACAACTTTTTGCTTCTTTTGGCTATTCCTTTACTCTCATGTACCATCTAATCATCATGAAAAAGATAGTATAGATGCTAATAAAACCAAGAGATAGGAGAAACCAGAGGTTGAATTAATTTACCAATACTAATCGATGTTTGATAAATATTCCACCCAAAACTGTTGCATCACATTGATATAGGGAATTTATATTTTTTGGTAGTTAAGGGAGTGGTGTCATCAATGTAGGTAGATGAAACACATGCATAGCTGGCAATAATGGTAGTAGGTGAATTTTAAATTTTTAGAAAGACATACTAGGCACCAAAATACCTACCTAAATATGTGTCATAAATTCTTGGTTGGTGGATTTGAAATCACTAATGACTCTTTAATTTAAATAGAACTCATTTGAGAAGAAATCAAAAACCAAAATTGCAAAAATAGGACAATCAGATCACTTTGTAACCCAAAATCATGCATTGTGGGACTAAAAAAGATATTCACATCAATATAAAATCCTTCATAGTGAACTATATGATAAAATGGGTTACAACTAGCACCATCAGGAAAAACACCCTTATCGGGTTCTTGAAGGAAGTCTAAGTGCAAGTGCATATGCACCTTTAAGAAATACATTTGGTTTACATTAGATCACTTGTAAATAATATCCTTAGTCTTTTTGGTCTTCAATAGCTTCATGCTTGTCAGAAGGCTCCATCGAGTCATGATGGGTGATTGACATCCAAGTGGAATTGGTAGAAAAACCAAATGCATCCACACATTATCAACATGTCTCGTTCAAATGGAAAATATCACTGATGATGTCAGCACAAGGTGACATTAGCATGACTTAAGAAAAGGGGAGTGAGATGGACTAGGGGATTTCAAATATGATGACATCATGATGATGTAAGAAAGGTAGGATTATGTCAGCATGATGTCATTCGGGTATGGATGAAAGAAAATGAAGTGGATCAATCTTGCAAGAAAAGTCATTTGAACATGATGAAGAAACTTTAGAAATGTGAAGTTCAAATGGGTAGAAAAGGAGAAAAAAAAAGAAGTGAATCAAACAAGTTCATACAAAAATATTAATTCACATGAAAAATGCCTACAAAAGAGAAGACAATGTGAAAAGGGTTGGTGTGGGAAGATGGGTTCATTGCCCCACAAAAACTTTGCTTAGCCGATTTGGGAGCACACTTGTGGGAAAATGGTGGACAAGTGGAAAATGTGGAAAATACATTGGGATGTAGAACCATATGAGAATTCTGACAATGTTTTATTGGATAGGATTTCTCACAAAGTGGGAGATTCTAAGTGAACTAGACATGTGAAGGGCAAAGAGGTGAAGTTTGGATGAAATAAGGATTCTCGCAAGTTTGAAAATTAATCACTTTTTAGCATTTAAGACTATAGACATTTACTTCTAACTAACGTATTTATCCAAAATGAGTCATTTTCCATCATTTGAACTAACTAATCTGTCTTTAATATTTAATTAAATATTTTCATTATTTGATTAAATTAATGATCATTTTCACTTCATCCTGATAATTAAATGATTTTATAATTATTTAATTATTTTTATTTTGAATTTCCTCTTAATTCCACTTTAATTAAATAATTTTAAATTATTTAATTAAATTATCTATTTCACCACTATTCATGTATATTAATTAAATATTTGATGTTATTTAATTAATTTACTAATTATTCTTCTATTCCAAAGTTTAATTAAATAATTTATTATTATTAAATTAATTATTCATTTTCCACTTCCCAAATTAAATAATTATTTAATTTATTTCTCAATATTAACCAAAATAAATAAAATTATTATTTTTATTTATTAAATTCAACCTTACACGTGTGAATAATAATTAAATTCATTTAATTATTAAATACTCATGCAAATTCCACCTCATCTATTAACTGAAACTTACTCTTAATCCACTTATCAATCAAATCCACTTTACTCCCACTCACTTTGAGTCCACTGAGTAATCAATTTAGTCCACTAACTATCAATCTCAGTTATCACACCAATCAATCCTCATAAGTAATCTATACAATTAGTTACTTAGAATCACGCAGTCACTTAATTGTCCATCAATTCCTCATATCAATCATAAATTGTTGATATTCTCAGTCTCTCCTCTTATTTCGACTATCAATCGATGTCACCAAATATCTATAAATTGAACCATTTAGGTATCATTCATTGATTTTGCATGTGATTATTGAATGTTTCTTAAGGTGGTTATAGATGTGTAGTTATTATGCGTACTGACCTTGCCATGCATATTTAATGTACTAAGTTGAGGAAGACACCGTCGACTGAGTATGCACCATAACGCCCAGAAAAGGAATCGCTCCAAGTCAAAAAATACTGGCGGCAAAAAAATCTCCATGTAGCCGAGCGTAATCGCCTTGTTGTAGTGGAATTTAATGATCGAGCATGCACGGACATTACTGTTGTGCTGAGTCTGCGTCTGACTTGCATGTCTGACTAGATTCCATGCATGTGTAACTGCCATTGCTCCACTTTCCCTATTTTCCCTAATTGGCATCCTCCCAGTTGCGAAATTGACTGCCTTGTTTAGTTGTTAGCATAAATAATAATCTAATGCTCCTTCCTCCTAGTTAGTTAGTTGATTAGTGAGAATAGAGGAAGAGGTTGCACGATTTGATATTATACTCCAGTTTTGATACATTACTCTTTGTATTCATGATTTACAATGAATGAAATAAAGTTCTAAGTTCAAGCATCTGAGTTCTTGTTAGTTTAGAGGATACTCATCCAAGGGGGCCCACTTGGTGAGTAATTCATTCTATTAGTTTAGTATTACTTGTTGTTTAGTACTTAGTTAGAAATCTGGAACCGACTGTTCCTGCAGCCATTAGAAGTCCATTTTGTGTCTGTTCCTACAGCCAAAGTAGATAGAGTAGTTTCCTATTTGTTGCTCAGATCTTTTATTCCTGTTATGCATTTTAGTTCAGCATAGTTGTTGGTTGATGTTCAACATTTTCTTTATTTCCTTTCAAGCAATTTACTTCCAGTATTGTGTGCTTCTTAGTTGTAGATTAGGAATGGCTACTTGAGAGTTCCTAGTGCACATACTATGCTGGCCCATTTCAAGTTCACATCTTTGGGTTGACAATTTAAATGCACCTTCATGATGATTAAAGTAGCTATTCAGGTTAGATGTCCAATCTCTAAATCATGGTTGTAAAGGCTGAGTTATGAAATCATTGTAGGAGGCCAACATTTTTAGCGTCGTTGCCAGGGATGGTATCAAGCTAGGAAGTTTTTTTTGGAGTCATTGCTAGTTTCTTGTTGTGGTGTTTCTGAAGTTGTTCTTAGTATATCCTCATTTAGGAAGTAATGACCCCCCTTATTCGTTACCAATTTTTTGTATGATCTAACTGATAGTACGAGTAATACCGCATGCATAGAGGAAGGAGAAGGGATGCTTATAGGAGATTCCTTCCTAACAATCTGAATCCATTCTAGCTAGTTGAATATCAGAATTTACCAGAAGAAGAAGAAGAAGATCCACACCCCTTTGCATACGCATATTTTGATCTGACTAGTTCTGAAGTCTCCTCTGAAAATCAAAATTAGCTTGAGAACCCCCTTGCTCTGGAACCACATTAAGCAAGCATGGGTGATGCAAATGGGAACAGACCTAACCCACTACCTTTTCCTTTTCCCATTGCCCATCAAAATGAAGTTGACAACATTGAGAACATTCCTAGCTTGGCACTCCCAAAGTTTTATGGACTTGTCACAGAAGATCCTGATACCTTTTTATTTGAGTTTGACATACTCTACAGAAGTTATGATTATACTACTGATGCCCATCGGCTTAAGTTATTTCCTATCACTCTGAAGGAAGCTACATTAAGATGGTTCATGAGCTTAGGCAAAGATATTGTGGAAACTTGGGAAGACATGAAGACAAAATTCCTTAAGAAATACAAGGAATATTGCAGGGGCAGTGACATGAAATGAGGTGATATGCAACAGAAGGAAGATGGGAACCTAGAAGACTACATTGCAAGATTTGTGTTTTTCCTACAAAAATATCCACACCATGCACTTAATGAGGATTCACAAAAGTTGCTTTTCTTGAGAGGAATCAATGACAGTTGCACTGATGCCTTGGACCTCATGGTAGGAGTAGATATCTCCCAAGTTCCTAGGAGGATATTAAGAAAATATGCCAGAATTAATCTAGGGTAGCTTCAAAGAAAGGGAGAGCTTATCAGTCTTCCATGGGTAAGTCAACTACCAATGGAGTTTCAAGAATGGAGATCACTCATTTGTTGGCAGACTTCAAGCAAGACATTATCAACAATCTAGCTACTCAATTAGATACACCTCAGGGCAAGAAGAAGCAAGAGGAGGTAGAGATGATGTTGACAAACTATTGTCCCCACTATAGAAAAAAGAAGGACTACAGATGTAAGATGGTAGCTAACCTAGAAAGCAAAAAAATTTCACCTAATTTTAAGCCAATTCAGATTGAAGAAGACCAAGTCTACTATGTTGCACAAAGGAAGCCTTGGGCTCCAAGACCAAGTATGCCACTAGATCCACTATCCTATGTTGGGCCATATTTTAACTCTTATTCATCTAGTAACCAATGGCAGCCCCAATATCCACCCAATTATGGAGGATATCCACCACATCCTTGGAGTAACCCTCCAAATGTTTGGCCCAGTCATCAGAGTTCTCCACCTTAGTGGCAGCAACCTCAGGGGAACTGGCAACAATTTCAAGGGCACTAGCAACCACCTCCAAGAAATTGGCAGCAAACAAATCAATGGAGAGGAGGACAACAATGGCCTACTCAGACAACCAATTACATGCATCCACCTTCTCAGTCCCAACAACCTGCTCTAATGCCTCCACCTACTAATCTAAGCTCAATTGCACCTAAACCAACTCAACTACCAGCTCAGCCCACACCTAATCCTAATAACAAACCACAACAATAGCCTGCATACTTTGTTGATTCAAATCAATTCCCTGCATATGTTGTGAGTGTAAGTGATATCCATCTGTGTTCAGGAACCACTCTACCAGGCCCTTCTAATCCCATCATCACTGAGCTTCCTATGGAAGAGGAGGAGGAGCCTCTGAATAACCCCATTCATCCAAATGCACCTAAAAATCCTGAACTAGTCCAAGTCAAGAAAACCAAGCAAGAACCACCATTTCCTCAAAGATTGGAAGTTGCTAAGAAGAAAGAAGAAAAGGAGGATACCACTTTTGATATCCTAGATCAACTAAAGCATATATGTGTTTAGATACCCCTATTTCAGGCCATAAAGGATGTTCCAATCTACGACAAAGCTATCAAGGAAGCTTGTCGTAAGAAGCCAGGTAGAAAGAAGAAAGACCCAACTACAATTCATGTGGTGGGCCAACTAGCTAATATCATGCTGAGAAAAGTGACTATTCCCAAGTATAATGACCCAAGAATCTTGTGGTCGCAGTTGTCATAAACGAGATCCAAGTGAAGAATGCTCTGATTGATTTAGGGGCAGCAATCAATGTAATGACCAAAGACATCCTGCAACAACTAAATATTGCAAGTATGAGATCTACTCCTACTATCCTACAGCTTGTTGATAGCTCTAATGTTAAGCCTAATGGGGTAGTGGAGGATCTTGTGGTAGTTCTAGACTCTTGGGAGTATCCAGTAGACTTTATGATTCTTTCTCCTAAGGCTACACTAGGCGGGTATCCCATCATTCTTGGAAGGTCTTGGTTGGCAATTGCAGATGCATACATTGGATGTCGTTTTGGTGACATGACCATTTTAGATGGGAGGAGCACTAAAAATTTTGTTCTCTATCCACTTGCTCAGCCATCTCATGATGAAGATAATTCTATTTGGCCACAAGTTGGTGAAGAGGTTGAGGATGTTAACTCGATGGTGCAACTTATGATGTTGGGAAGAAGCTCTTTCGTGCAGCTCCAAGATGAGGATGAAGTGTTGACTAATCTCATGCAGAATCATTATGAAGTGGAGGAAGCATCATCTTCTACTTTGACTAGGACATTTTTGCCTACTCCTGCAGACATTTTTCCTGTAGCCACTCTTCCTGCAACAACTGTTCCTACACACATTCTTCCTCTAGCAAGAGGTATGTTCCATACATTGTTGTCATGTGAACTAAAGGTACCATGTATTAATGAAGCAGCCATGATAGAATTAACTACATAAATCCAAGTGTCTGAAGGAAAATACTTGAATGTCAATAGTAAATTAAATGAAGAGCAACAATTGTTATTGGAAAACCTATTAAGGGCCCATCAACATGCATTTGCATGGGATTATCATGATATGAAAGGTCTGGATCCTAAACTTTGTACACAGAGAATTTATATCAAATATGATTGCACTCTAGTAAGACATCCACAAAGAAGAATCAACCCTGCACTAAGAGAGATTGTGAAAGGAGAATTGCAGAAATTACTAGATGCGGGGTTTATATACCCCATTTTAGATAGTCAGTGGGTGTCTCCATTAGTGATTGTGCCCAAGAAAGGAGGGAAATGGTGAGTTTGCATTGATTATAGAGAGCTTAATGTTGCCACCAAGAAGGATCACTTTCCTTTACCCTTCATTGATCAAGTTTGGACACACTTGCAGGAAAGCAATATTTCTCTTTTCTAGATGGATTCAGCGGCTACAACCAGATCCAAATTACACCATAAGACCAAGAGAAGACCACATTTACCTATCCATGGGGGACCTATGCCTATTTGGTGCTCCCATTTGGCTTGTGCAATGCACCTGCAACTTTCTAGAGGGCATTCATTAGCATCTTCTTAGACATTTCTCATGATTGCATAGAGATTTATATGGACGACTTCACCACTTATGGTGCTGATTTTAATCAAGCATTAGAGAATCTCAAGAGAGTTCTATAGAGATGTGAGGATTAAAATTTGTCCTTGAATAGTGAAAAGTGTTTCATGATGATGCAAGAGGGTGTAGTTCTCGGCCACTACATCTCCCACAAAGGAATTCAAGTAGACCCTGCAAAAATTGAGGTAATCACAAATCTGCCTACACTTGCAAAATAGAAGGATGTTAGGAGTTTCTTGGGCCATGCAGGATATTATAGGTGATTCATCAAGGATTTCAACAAGGTAGCAGCACCATTGTATACCCTTCTCACCAAAGATGTTGAATTTCAATGGAATGAAGCTTGTGATAAAGCATTTTCTGACTTGAAGGCAACCTTGACTGATGCTTTTGTACTCAAAGGACCGAATTGGCAGTTTCTCTTCCACATCCACACTGATGCATCAAACTATGCCATAGGAGCAGTCTTAGGATAGAAAGAGGGAGCTATTGAAAATGCTATTTACTTTTTTAGCAAAAAATTGAAAGGAGTTGAATTCAATTATACAGTGATAGAGAATGAGATGTTGGCAATAATCTATGCATTGAACAAATTCAGAAATTACATAATGGGCTACTAAATCTTTGTACACACTGATCAAGCAACCATTAGGTATCTCGTGAATAAACCTTTGATCATAGGTAGATTAGCAAGATGGTTATTGTAGATGTAGGAATTTGATATAACCATTGTAGATAAGCCAGGGAAGGCTAATGTTGTTGCAAATTTTCTTTCAAGACTAACTACATCAGAAGATAATCAGCCCATAGATGACTCTTTTCCTAATGAGAATCTATTCTCTCTTAGTGTACAAATACCCTAGTATGCTGACATAGCCAATTACTTGGTTACAGGTAGAATTCCTTCTCACTTCTCTCCAAAAGAGAAAAGGGAACTCATTGAAAAATCTTTACCTTTCTCTTGGATTGTTGGATGCTTGTTTTATACTGGACCTAACCATGTCAAGAGATGTGTGAGAGAAGATGAGACATATGACATTTTGCATGCATGTCGCAACAAACCATGTGGAGGACACTTTGCAGCCATGAGGACAACAATGAAGATTTTGAACACAGGATATTACTAGCCAACACTCCATAAGGATGTGGGAAGGTATACCAAAAAATGTGATAGATGTCAAAGAATGGATAGACCAACCAAATATGATGAGATGCCACTTTTTCCCTCAGATAGTAATCACTCCCTTTGACAAGTGGGCATTGGATTTTGTGGGACCAATTGACCCTCCATCAAATGGTAAGTCTTATATATTGGTATGCATTGATTATGTAACTAAATGGGTAGAAGTTAAGGCCATGAAACATGCAAGAGATAACAAGGTTGCAGAGTTTCTTTATGAGGAGATTTTCACAAGATATGGAGTCCCAAGAGAAATAGTGACTAATCAAGGGCCACAATTCACATCAACTCTTGTTGCAGCACTAGTGAATGAGTGCAACATAAGGCACAAAAAGTCTACTCTTTATCACCCCCAAGCTAATGGCCAAGTTGCAGTGGCCAACAGAGAAATTGAAGCCATTTTGACTAAAACAGTAGTTGTTCATAGAAAGGATTGGGAAAAAAAATTACCAAAAGTTGTTTGAGCCTATAGGACATGGAAAACAACTACAGGCGTCACCCCATTTGAGTTGTTGTATGGAAAGACAGCTATGATGCCAGTTGAATTTGAACATAAGACCCTGTGAACTACAGTAGATTTGGGGATGGATATTTTTGAAGCACAGAGAGAAAGATTCATGTAGCTAAATGCCCTGGATGAGATAAGAAGAGCAGCCCTGCAACATACAAAAATAGTACAGAATCAGAGAACCAAGTGGCATGACAAATTTATTAAGGACAAGAAGTTCAAACCAGGAGATTGGGCCTTGCTCTATGATTCAAGATACCAAGAAAATGTAGGAAAATTGCAGACAAGGTGGCTAGGACCATATGAAGTTTCTGAGGTCTTTCCCAATGGAGTTGTTCAGCTCACCACCATTGACCCTGTCAGGTTCAAATTACTTGTCAATAGTCATCGCCTCAGATTATACCACAAGCTAGCTTCTAAAGAAGAGTTCCTACAACAATTCACCCAGCACATAGAGCTTCCTGCAGCCGAAGCGGTGGACCTAGTGTCCCTCCTTCAGCCTGATTGAAGTATGTACTTTACATAATAAAGACTTTCACTTACATGTAAGTCCATTTCTTCATCATCCGCCCATCCACCCATCCATCACCACCTTTCTCTCTCTTTCACCTCACTTCATTCCATCACCTCATTCCACCTCATCTTCATTTATTTGCTCAATTCATTTTTCAACAAGGCAAGTGTTACTTTATTTGTGATCTTTGCAGCAATTCTTCCACACACTCAGGTATGTGCACATTAATTGCTATCTTTAATCATTTTTTAAGTATGTTCATTTAATCATTATATGTTAGTATAGACATTCACATAAAATACCATCATTCCTTGTCGCATCACCGCTCCCATCTTGCATGTGTGGACACATGTCCAAATTTAGGTTGGGGGGAGGGGAACGAAAAAGATGCAAATATTTTATTGTCCATGTGTCAAATCATATTAGGTTGTATCAGAAATTTAAAAATGAGCCAATTTGAAATCCAAGGAAGGATGGCTTGCATGTGTGAAGTGACAATAGCTGCAGTTGCCATTTCTTCCTATCATAATTCCCCTTTATCACTCCTTTTCTTGCCATTATTTCCCTGTCGTAATCTTGAGTTGCAAGCAAAAAGAAAGGAAATTTAGTCGACGCTAGCACTAGAAATTTAGCAGGTTGGTCCTAAGATTTAGTAAACACTGCATGGAAGTGCATTTGATTTTCAGAAGGGGAATTGCAAGAAAAGAAGTTGTAGAGCATTTGTTTGATTGTAGACAATGGGAGGTGGGTTAATTCGAAACAAACCCATGTTGCATGATATTTTACTATAGGATGCACAATGCCTGGCCGAATTTCAAAACTATGGATCGATAGATTACTTTTTGAAGTTGGATGATTTTGATGAAGACATTGCCCTTGAATTTTCCCAAATAATTTCAGAAGGAAAAGCCACAGTAAGAGGGTTAGAAGTTGTGGTAATAGAGGAAAGAATTGCAGAGGTTACAGGGTTACCTATTGATGGTGAAAATTACCCTACTTCCAGAGACACTGGGTCAGCTAGGGCCAAATTCACGGAGCCAAATGACCCCCCATTGAGCATAGATAAACAACGAACAAAGAGAGTGTCTCTTCCCGAGTCGTGGAAGCAAATAGTTGTGTATGTTATCAAATACATCACTTGTGAGGGTTGCAGGTCAAATTTTCATTTCGTGCACTTCAATCTTTTAAATCACATAAGGCACGGAAGGAGGATGAATGTGCCCAACATGATGTACAATCTTCTCTCAATCATGGCGACCGAGACCTAGAAAGGTAGGGATAATTTTTTTTCCCACCATTTCTTGATTCAAATGCTAGTTGAAAGGTCTTTGCATGATATATCTAGAATGACCTGGGAAGAGTTTATCAAAATTAATCAAAATTATCGTCAGGAAGAGTTTGTTAATGTTGAGCATTTGCAACCTAGGGCTATACCTCAATCCCGTAGGTATAGCATGAGAGTAAACACGGCTAAAGCCATTCCTAATGCTTCAACCTCTGGTATGAATCCTCTTGCAACAGAAGAAGCTATAGAAATTAGTTCCTCTGAAACTAAGAACTCAGAAAAAGAAATATCTTCTTCCTCAGATTCTGATGATGAAGTTCCACTTGAAACCCTCATGAAAAGTAGGGCACAACAGAGAGAGGTAGAAATGAGAAAAGGGAAACCTAAAACACAACCTGTAGAAAGAAAAGGGTCAAGTTCTAAGAAGAGGAAAGTCGATACTATTCATCCTGCAGCCAAAGGAAGACGTGAGAGACCTCCCAGGAAATCAAGACCAGTCAGGCCTGCGATTGGTACACCTCTGCAGGAAATCCCTAAACCTGGTGAGACCTCATAGAAGGACCTTGAAGCTCCAATGGAGCAGGAGAATGTTGAAGAAGGAGAAGACACATTTAAGAGAGCAAAAAATATAACACTGGTCGATCTTGCTAACATTGCAGAAAAATTCGAGGAAAATTAGGACTTCTTGCAGCATGAAGCCTTGCAGCAACAACTAGAACCAGAGCAAGAGTTCCTACAACCGCAACAAGAACAAGAGTCCCTGCAGCATAAGGAAGAAGAAACAACACCCTTACAACTAGAGATAACTGGATAGCCTGAGCCTATGCAAATAGTGCCATATGAGGAGCCATCATCAACAAAAAGACTGGTAAGCATTCATAATCCTCTTGATTTTAAAGTGCATGTAGCAATTTTGAATTTATGGAAAGAAATGCAAAGGAGGAAGAATGGAAAAAGGAAAAATGGAAATTAAAGGAGGAAATTCAAAGGAAGGATGAAGAAATTAAGGATAGGGATGCAGAAATTACCACCCTGAAGCAGAGGGTAGATGATATGGCAACTCTGACGCTAAATATTTTGGAATGTAGAGATCCTCCAAGGGTCTATGCTCTACTCCTGAAAGAGAAATATCTCTCTTTTAAGATGTCAAGACTTGCCTCAGGTTTGAATCCATCTATTGATACCCCTATGGAATTTTTCAATGCTTATAGGATTGCCTCCTCTGAAATGAAGAATTTTCTATGTGAATTTTATTTACATAATTATGTTGTCACAAAAGACCATGATTGGAATCCACTGTTGCATGTTGGGGATGTTCAATTGAGAGCGTTCATGTCTTGGGTGCAAAATGAGATTAGTTGGGGACAAAAACATGGTGCTTATAAATAATTAAAGACTGATATCCCTCTTCCCATTAGGGCTTAATCATGCAACCCAGGGGATATTTATAGAGAATGGCATAGAATGTTGCTCAAACCAAGTTATGGTAATATGATTATGCCTTGGATTGAGGCAGTTTACACTGAGTATGAGGTAAAGACAACAACAAAAGAGGAAACCATGAGCAGATACCTATCACAAAGATGGAATAGTTTGATTGATGAGCTGAAGCAGGCTGAGCCCCATTCCATCCATAATTATGTTGCAGCATTAAAAAGAATCAAGAGGCATATTCAGGTTGGGAGAACTCAAGGACGGTCTTGGCTTCCCCTAACTTTTCAACCACCCATTCTCATGTGGCTCGTGCCAAATTTCATATTCTACCAATATGACACTACTGCAGAGAGGCAGAGATGGGACAGGTTTGACAGATTGGGAGGATCCTATTGGCATCCTAATTCATGTACTGCAACCACTGATGTTGGACATCTATCAGTTGTAAATTTTAGAGCTTTGACCAAGTAGAAGAACAACTCTTCCCTTGCTGGAGGACCAGCAAAACGTTAGATTGGGGGGAGTGATGAGCCTAGTTTTTGGTCTAGTTTTGGGGAGAATCTATAGTCTATTTGCTCATAGATGTCATGGACTTTAATGCTTAAGTGTTGGTATTGGCATAATGTTTTCCTCAAACCATTAACATTTGATATTACCCTATCTCTGCAAGCTTTAATTATATTTGGCATAATATGTGAACTATCTATATTGATTTTGCATGTGATTATTGAATGTTTCTTATGGTGGTTATAGATGTGTAGTTATTATGTGTACTAACCTTGCCATGCAGATTTAATGTACTAAGTTGAGGAAGACACTGCTAGCTGAGCATGCACCATAACACCCAGCAAAGGAATCGCTCCAAGTCAAAAAAGACGGGCGGTAGAAGATTCTCCATGTAGCCGAGTGTAACTGCCTTATTGTAGTGGAATTTAATGATCAACCATACATGGGCATTACTATTGTGCTAAGTCTGTGTCTGACTTGCATGTCTAACCGTATTATATGCATGTGTAACCACCATCGCTCCACTTTCCTTGTTTTCCCTAATTGGCGTCCTCCCAGTTGTGGAGTTGACTGCCTTGTTTAGCTGTTAGCATAAATAATAATCTAATGATCCTTCCTCCTAATTAGTTAGTTGATTAGTAAGAATAGAGGAATAGGTTGCATGATTTGATATTGTACTCCAATTTCAATACATTACTCTTTGTATTCATGATTTACAGTGAATGAAATAAAGTTCTAAGTTCGAGTATTTGAGTTCTTGTTAGTTTAGAGGATACTCATCCAAGGGGGGCCACTTGGTGAGTAATCTGTTCTATTAGTTTAGCATTAGTTTAGTATTACTTGTTGTTTAGTACTTAGAAATCTGGCACCAACTGTTCCTGCAGCCACTAGAAGTCCATTTTGTGTTTGTTCCTACAACCAAAGCAGACAGAGTAGTTTCCTATTTGCTACTAAGATCTTTTATTCTTGTTATGCATTTTAGTTCAGCATAGTTGTTGGTTGATGTTTAGCATTTGCTTTATTTCCTTTCAAGAAATTTACTTCTAGTATTGCGTGCTTCTTAGTTGTAGATTAGGAATGGCTACTTGAGAGTTCCTAGTGCACATATTGTGTTGGCCCATTTCAAGTTCACGTCCCTAAGTTGATAATTTAAATGCACCTTCATGATGATTAAAGTAGCTATTCAGGTTAGATGTCCAATCTCTGAATCATGGCTATAAAGGCTAAGTTATGAAATCATTGTAGGAGGCCAACAGTACCACTAGATCCCTAACTACCCACCTTTGAGATTCGAGCCATATATCTATGGTCTTCTATAGTATTTTATCGATCAAGCCTCTACCAGTGAGACACACCTTTAACACTAATGAGGTTGTGCTTCTAGAAGTGTCTTATTTGTTCAAACCAATGATACCATTCAATATATCACCTTGCAATAGCTATCATATCTATTGTGTGATGTGTTTTCTTGCCAATTTTTTCTTAAAACATTTATACACCAAAATCACTCAAAATCATACAATTTAAATTCGGTTGAACTCATAAAACTCAGTCTTAGGTCAAAATTTCACATTTTTTTGACCTTGTGTCACAACTGTCTCTTTGGCATAATTATGACACATATTGGTGCAATCATGGCTCAAATAGGCATAATTGTGGCTTGGATAATCACATTTGTGGCATAGATGAGCGCAATTATGGCTTAGTTAGGTGTAATTGTGGCACAAAGTGGCATAATTGTCTATAACTTTCAAAAATCCAATTTCGTTTCAAAAATTGAGCTATCATTTTTTTCTTAGAATCACATAATTGTACCTCACAAGCTCATATATTTCTATCCTATTGTGCCACTAAATATCCCCATACATAACTATCTATCATCCAAAACCCAAAAAACTCAAATTTAGGTCAAAATTGTGCATTTGACAAGCATGTGTCACATTTTTTTACATTGGTAATATTACTAAGGCTTTGGAACATCTGCACCTTGCTTTAGTGTACTTATGCCACAAAGGGGCATAATTGTGCCACAAAGGTGTGCAATTGTGACACAGAGGTGCACAATTGTGCCAAAGAGGTAGCAAATAACATCAAACCTATGTTCATGAATAAGGTCACAAATAACTTTATGTCGAGGGATGCTACTCAAACCCTTAGCATTCTAGGAAAGAAAAATCACTTTGGGGGGTTTGAGAAATGAGTGTCCAAATTTTGAATGGCACTTGATTCAATCAAATACTCCCCTATCAATTTAACCTTTTCATGGTCCTTTTTCCTTCCCACTTTATCCTCCTTGTCAATACTCCATTTATTAATGCTCTTTTGGTGAAGACCCAAAATAAGAGGAGATTTATTTTTCCCTTCCTCCTTTGGCTCTTGATCATGAACTAATTCTAAAGAATCATTGAATTTAGTTGGTTCTAATTGATTTAGGTTCAAAGTTGTGAGAACCAAATTCAAAACAATTAGGTCCAAAACCCCTTATTGACTCGATCCCTCCTCTAAGTGAATATATGGGAGAGTCACCCCACCTAACATAGGCAATTGAACATCTACCAAAGGAGAAGAAAGAGAAGGATTTATAGTACTACCTAGGTCAAGTCCTTGCATCTCTAGACCAATTATGGCTTCTTCTTGGTCCATCATAACCATATCCTCAAAATTTTCAAGAACATTAAATTTATTGTTGGTAATTCCTTTTGAGGCTTCTAAATGTTGATGATTTTGGGGCTTCTCGATTTGATGAGGCTTTACTGGAATATAAAACCAATGTGCATCTAGCTCATCAAACTAAATCGGGGTCTTTACCTTCATCTTCAAAATGGCTGCCTAAGACTTAGGTGAGAGTAGAGGAGGCTTAAACCTTAATTTAGGATAATATCTCTGAAGATGCTCATACTCATGACATGCACAATAATGGAAAGTGAGTGCTTCATAATCAAATTGTTGAATCCAGTTCACACTTCTGACATTTATTTCAATTAAATCAAGAATAGGGTTGTTTAAATTAATTTGCACACAAATTTGAGGTCATCCCACAATAATGGGTCCCAAACTTGGGACATCTTGGTTTTTTCCTGAAATCACATATTTTTTAGAAAAATTAATGATTTAAGCCTCAAAATTAAAGAGGGTTAGATAAGACCTCCTTGGATATAACCCTTCTAGTCTTAAATCATACCCACAATGGAGTTTTCTTCACACCTATCAAAATACTGAAAAAACCATTTTTTCTTTACCTTTTGAGGGATCAAATAAAGTTATTTAGAAATTATGTTTTATAAATTTATAGCCCTTATTATAAGCTTTCCAAAAAGTATAATTTTAAATATTTTAATTTTATTATTATATTTATATTGTATTTCTTGTGAAAGTAGGTTTTTCACTAAACATCAAGGTAATTTGTCTCACACGTGAAAAAATAGAAAAGTAGAGAAATAAAATTCTAAAAAAAATGTGTTCCTTAGGTATTGGCGTCCTTGTTTCAACAAAAAAAAATCAATACATAAAAAACAAGTTATGCATTACGACATACACCTATGTCCAAATTATAATTACACCGACTTCAAAAATTAATTAAAAAATTATGCAACAAAAAATTATGAAAAAATAACCATGCACTAGATACTGATGTTAAAAAACTATATTTTTAAAATTATAATTTTATCCTTTCAATAAAAAATGTTGTGTTACAACATAAACATAACTTATAAATATGTTGTTTACTATAAAAAAATTAAAAGTTACGTAAAAAAAATTATGATTTATTTCAAAATTTAAAAAAATATTATTTAGATTCAACACATAAATCCTCACAAATCACTAGTTTACATAATCTCCTAATTATTAATGGTTTAGTTGCTATAGGTTCCATAAAGTGAAAATTTGGTGAAAAATGTTGATTTCACTATCCTACTTTGGCCAAAAAGTGGAACACAGTATTGTGGGCTAACCCTCTAAGCAAAAATGGCAATCCTTATATCAAGAGTAGGGTGAGAAGGTTTTATTGGTTTCCTTATGACAACAATAATGGATTGTAAAGTATATTATCTCTAGAACTCCATCAAGACCCTAAGGAGGTGAATCCAAAAAGGAATCTTGGATGGAAGCTCTTCCACAAGGTTGAAACTTGCATACCATAGCTTGATAAATAGAGCAGTTTGATTATGAAATTGTGAGACCCTTCAAAAACATATGATGATCCAATCGAGAAAAAACTACAAACAAATATTTGTTTCAGCCAAAATTATTTCCATGTCACCATTCAGGCTCTAGTTTTTCTTGATCCAAATCTTCAAAGAAAGGCATAAATATACGAATACCCATATACTTGAAAATTAATGCATGTTTTGCTAGATAAATATCATCATCTATGATAGCTTCAAGTTTAATCACTATAATAGGTTTATCCTTGCTTTTTCTCTAGACAACCATTAGGTTTCAAATGAAACCCCACACGTTGCTCAAATTTGTGTTCCTACATTGCATACATGAAATAGTAAACTACATCAACATGACCAAAGGAGGAAGATAAATTACCATGCAAGGCATCTTTGAAGGAGCTAGAATGGGGGTCCCCCAAAACCCCAAAGGTCATCATACCAACTGCCACTATTCAAATCCAAGGAGTAAAGAGATTAAAAAATAAATCACACTAAAAATTGGTTCAAAACCATAGTATCCACCCCACATAATAGGATAGGTTGAGCTCATCATATAGGATGAGGCTAGTAGTAAGGAGACTAGACAACACAAGTTGCACAAGCCTTAAGCCCGTGCACTAGGTAGAAAATATCTAACGCTTAATGTTGCACCTTACGTTTAGGATGTCACTTCTCAAATCACCCAACTCCATTGAATCATCCAAAAGGTCCCTTTTCAAGGTTCATCGTTCATTGTAATCCAAGTGTTCCAAATAAATTTTTATATGCATTCTTTGACACCTAATTGGGGAATGTTAAAATATTCTCAGTTTTACCCTCTTCTTCATTGTGATTTCAGAGCAATTGTTCAACTATACCTGTGTAAACCCATAAAACTGGTTTACAATTCCATTGAGGAAGGAAAAATGCATTTTCAAATGGAAAACACTTTAGGGGGTTTTCTAGAACTAGGGGGGTTCCCTAAAACCCCCTAAAGGGTTTGCTAGAACTAGGGAGTTCGCTAGAACCTTCGTTGAAACCCCCCTTCTAGCAAACCCCCTTTAATGGTTTTTATTTTTTAATTGCATTTAAAGGGGGGGTCACTGGAAGGGGGGGTTCTAATGAACCCCCTAGTTCTAGTGAACCTTGGTTTGTTAGAACCCCCTTTTTCCCCCTTCTCCCCCTCTTCTACTAAATCTTTGCAAAATTTTGGCCTTCGGAGCTTAGCTTGAGGATGAAAATGGAGGAGACTTCATAGACCCAACTGGATGATGGCAGTCCTCAGAATGAGCTATCCATTGAATATAATTTTAATATGTTTTGGTTTTATTATTTATTTTTTTTATTTTGATTAAACATAAGTTTTTCACCAAAAATCATGCTCTATGTTTTGCACATGTGGAAAAATAGAAGATTATATATATCAATATTGATGTCTCTAATCTATAAAAAAAAAAATTGCTACATACAAAAATAGTTATGTTTTAGCCAGTGAATCATGTCTAAATTGTAACTTATTTGACTTTGAAACTTAATTAAGAAAAAAGTATGAAATGAAATGCTATGAATCCAATTCCATGCACTAGATATTGTAGTTACAAATCTAAATTCAAAAAAAATAGAATTTTATCCTTCACAGAAAAAAAAAGTTGTGTTAGCCAGTAACGTCACTCTTTAAAAATGGTGTTTACTGTTAAAAACCAGTTTTCGAAGGAGATGGAAAAAGAAGTGCAATCTGATTCTAAAATTTTTGAAAAAATTATATTTGGAATCTACAGAAAAAATGTCACAAATCACTAGTTTGCATCATCTTCAAATTCCTCATGGTTTAGCCACTATAGGTGGCCGAAAGTGAAGATTTAGTTAAAAAAAATCAATTCAATGTCTAGTTTGGCCAAAAATTGTAAACCAGTATTGTGGGATCACCTACCCAGAAATGATTGATACAAAAAATTAATTTAATTGTATTTAGAATATCTTGTGCATTCTAACTTGTTATACGATTAGTGGCCTATGGTGATATCTTCATCAAGATTTTTAATGTGATTTATTTATTTTTAACTACCTTTTATGAATGAAAATCTAAAGATTAAATACATAATATTAGCCTAAGGCCTTTTGGTTTAAGGTATATAGTAGTTGAAATCATTGTCATGCCTATGGTGAGCCACGTTCAAAATAATATGATATTTACTTAAAAACTTGGTAATTCTCCTTTGAAAACTTTTAAATATATTCATTACACATTAAAATATAATTATTAATTATATTAAATCATTCCATTAAATTGAACCCAAAACTAAATGAGAAGCATAAAGATGTACAAAATTTACCATTACATTTTTTTATATTAAAGATTTGAACTTGACACCTTCTAGGTGCCTATAACATGGCTTTGTTGTTTTGATTGGAGGTAGGGGCCCAAAACCCTTTACAAAATAAAGTAGTTGATAAAAAAAATTAACATTACGAAGCAATCAGCCCAACGGTAGCAAACCAACAACCAAAAAGGAGCCAAAAAGAAGGCAGCCAGCCAATAACACTACATATTGTTCAATATCTCTGCAGCCTCCACTTCACTAGCAACCACCTTCTGCACATCATCCATAGTATCAAACACCTCTATACTAGAGGCCTCGCCCTGAGCTTTCATTTTATTTCTAGTTCTAACCCCCGACCCACTAGTTTTTACCTCACCACTCAAAACACTACCTTTAACACAACCCTTCTCACCAGCACAATCCACATCTGACAACTTACCCACAGCAGCAGTATCATCGGCAAACACAATATCCTTTCTCTTTTTTGTAGTAATCATAGGGGAGATCACCTTGGCAGAGTCAGAAATGCCCAAAACCTTAGAGACATCTCCACTCTTCATCACAACATTCCACATTTTATCCTCAAGGGAGATCACAACATGACTTTGTTGTTACATTGCAACCCCATCAACATTTTACCATTACACTTGTATAATAAGCCCCCATAAGGAATCACCACAAAAGAGGTACGAAAGATAGGGTTCCAATTAAATAATACAAAACAAAGCCAAACACGATGTTGACCTAGGGTTAACTTAATTAGCAATGATTTGTTTCACATGGAATTAACGAGCATGTATCGTTTGAAAGATTTTGTGCAATGTGATCTTTCATGTTCATTTTTAGAACATATTCAATTTTTTCTTCACAACTTATTAAAATTTCATGTTTTCATTATAGAGTAAGGGAAACAAATAGTTTTGATGTTAGGATTTAAGAGCTACTTAGTTACCTCCTTTCATTCAATGTTAATACAAAAACTCAATTGTATTTATACGCTCAACATGTCTACTAGTGTAGGACCTTTATTTTATTCTACTATATTCTTGTAACTTGTTTCCCCTATCTGAGTAAAGTTGAAGGAAAAAACCTCACACCATTCCTAGTTCATTATAATTATATTGTCACTTATCAAGCTTGATCCTTTATTATGATTTGAATGTTCTAAAAAAATGATATATGTGTAACGCCCCGCCATGTGAACCCCAAAGGATAACAAAATACCGTACAATTTTTCATTTGAAAGAAGAACATTGCATAAGATGATCATACCATGCATTACATAACGAAACCTAACTAGTCCCATGGGGTTACAAGGTTGCATTACATGTAAACCTTCCCAACCAATAACATCGTTAAAGCTAATGCTAAGTAGATAACAATAGAGGCATATATTCACAAGATAAAATAATGATAACATACAACCATCCATGATCATTAGAGATGAAAAAGATACATACATCATTTTATTACATCTCAATTCAAAGTTCAAAATTACAATTGTGGAGCATATTTCCACAGATACAACACATCATGGATATAATAATACAGTACATAAAGCTTCCCTTATATCAACGAGAAGAGTACATCAAGTACAAGTATATTACATCAATGAAGAATAAGGTACAAAGTGTAGAACAGTCTTCAACCAAGTGAAGCTCTAGCAACTTTGCATCCACTTTCACATCACGAACACAACCTGGGAACCCAATGGGGTGCATAGCACGTTCCACCCAACCATGTGGACCCGAAGGCCCACCCCCCATGCTAGGAGATGACAAGAAAGGACCCACATCCAAACAAAGGTCAAGTAGACAAGGCTAACACAACACTAACATAAAACAACATCAAACAAATACAAACAACACTCCCAAATGCAACCAAACAAGGGAAAATAAATGGGTATTGTAGGAGAGTGTCATTGCATGGCCTTGCATGGATCATCCAGACAACCTATCACAAGGTGTCGCCTCATCTATGGTTATCCTGACTGCCTATCTCAAGGCACCGCTCCATAGGGTGACTCATGTGGAACCACTTACCTTGCATGAGGACAAGGCAGTGATCTTACCAACCAAGTCTTCCCATCCCATCCCTAGCCTGTGTAAGCTCTAATAGTATGGGTGAGGCACATAATTAATCTTGTTTAGTGTTTTACTACCCAAACCCACTAGTTCATTAATTAAATTATCACTTGTTTAGGAAACTCTTCCATGGGTTATCCTAACAGCCCCTTTGTGCGCTAGCCCCCATGAAGAGACACTCTCCCTATAGGTACCCAAACCAAAAACATGCAAGGGGTGTACCTCATCTCACATAAAAATCAAGGTGTACATAACACACAACATGCGAGGCAAGAACCATCTCGCAAACCCATTCCATATCACTAAAACAAGAAAAAAGGAGGTACCACCCACCACATAAACTACATAAATCAACTGATGCACTAAAACAATAGAGTACCCAAACGAACAAGTTTTCCCCCTAGCCTCTGGAAGTTACTAAAAATATCCACCCAAAAACGGGAATAAGAACTTAGGTTCCTGTGACTCAAAGTCAACACAAACATAAACCAATCCCATAAACTAAACAACATTTAACACTTCTTTTGAACAAATATAACATCAACGGAAAAATCATATTCTTCAATTAAATACATTCAAAAGATACTTTTTTTTCTAATTAAAATAATAACAAAGTTTATCAACTAATTTTAATGCATAAATTTAAATAAACAAACACTCAATTTATACATCTATCTACTTGAAGGAATACATGGACAATAAATGATTACTATAACTTTTATCAATTCGTGTTTTCTTTTAAATAATCAAATTGAATACAAAATGACGATTCCATTAATTCAATATTCTATTATGTTTTAATCAACAAATTGTAAATCATATTGTTCCTCTATCACATTACTAAAATAAAGTACCGCTAAATTAAAAATACATTTGTTTACTTCAAAATAAATAAATGAACTAAATTGCGAGTATCAATGAATGCCCGACTAAACATTTTGTTCTAACCAATCTCTCTCTCAAGCCAGCTCATGAAGCACACCTACTTACTTCTCTTCATATATATTTATATATTTTAAAAAAGTACACAAATGACTATATTTAATAAAAAGGACTTTGCTATTAAAACAAAATTAAATAATACTAAAGTAAGTAGTTTGCTATTGAAATAAAATAAAACATATATATATATATATATATATATATATATATATATCACAAATCTAATTTTAAAGGAATTTGTAAATAAATCTAATTTTAAGAGAACTTGTAAATAAATCTAATTTTAAGAGAACTTGTAAAAAAATCTAATTTTAAAAGAACTAGTAACTAAATCAATTTCATTTTATTCTAAGAACATTATAAAATCAGCCTATTAAATGAAAATCACTATTTACACTACTATATCTGTCATCTCAGGTTAAAACTACCAGATAGAAGAAAAAAAAACATTTAAATCAAATAAATTATAATATATTCGTGAATAATAAAATACCCCTTTTTACTTAAATGTTATTACAATAGATCACACTCAAGCAATTTTAAAAGACTCTATAATAAGTAGTCATATATATTATTCATACATTCTGGAAGGGATCACTCAAGTCATTAAAGAAAAGGCACTATAAAAGAACCGTATTTCACATTATAATAAATTAAGTTTTGAGGAACAATTTCAATAATTTCAATGTTTCATATAATTTAGAATCTTTACTTTATCATATTAAAAAAATTGAGACATTTTATTGTAAACTAGTATAGCTATCTTAAATAAATATATTTAAAAGAAATTGAGATATAAAAATCCTCAACCACTTGTTTAATCTATCTACCAATCCATTGTAAATATCATTAAAAATTATTCATAATGGAATTGACAGTAATACAATAATTTGCAATGAAATGTCTTATTTGATTAACCACCTCAAATTTATTTGAATAATTGCCCTTCTTTTAAATTTATCAAATATAATTATCTTTCCATTAATTCTCTAGATATATATATATAAGCCCACATAAAATTATCAGCATAAAACAGAACTATAATATTATAAATCTATTTTAACTAAGGAGCCCATATCAACACATTTCATATTCTATAAAT
>VDFB02386316.1:141768-155605 GCA_007258455.2 Sequoia sempervirens | reverse complement strand
ATATGATGATCCAATCGAGAAAAAACTACAAACAAATATTTGTTTCAACCAAAGTTATTTCCATGTCACCATTCGGGCTCTAGTTTTTCTTGATCCAAATCTTCAAAGAAAGGCATAAATATATGAATACCCATATACTTGAAAATTAATGCATGTTATGCTAGATAAATAACATCATCTATGATAGCTTCAAGTTTAATCACTATAATATTTAGGTTTATCCTTGCTTTTTCTCTAGACAACCATTAGGTTTCAAATGAAACCCCACACGCTGCTCAAATTTTTGTTCCTACATTGCATACATGAAATAGTAAACTACATCAACATGACCAAAGGAGGAAGATAAATTACCATGCAAGGCATCTTTGAAGGAGCTAGAATGGGGGTCCCCTAGAACCCCAAAGGTCATCATACCAACTGCCACTATTCAAATCCAAGGAGTAAAGAGATTAAAAAATAAATCACACTAAAAATTGGTTCAAAACCATAGTATCCACCCCACATAATAGGATAGGTTGAGCTCATCATATAGGAGGAGGCTCATCATATAGGTAGAAAATATCTAACGCTTAATGTTGCACCTTATGTTTAGGATGTCACTTCTCAAATCACCCAACTCCATTGAATCATCCAAAAGGTCCCCTTTCAAGGTTCATCATTCATTGTAATCCAAGTGTTCCAAATAAATTTTTATATGCATTCTTTGACACCTAATTGGGGAATGTTAAAATTTTCTTAGTTTTACCCTCTTCTTCATTGTGATTGTAGAGCAATTGTTCAACTATACCTGGGTAAACCCACAAAACTGGTTTACAATTCCATTGAGGAAGGAAAAATGCATTTTCGAATTGAAAATACTTTAGGGGGTTTTCTAGAACTAGGGGGGTTCCCTAAAACCCCCTAAAGGGTTTGCTAGAACTAGGGAGTTCGCTAGAACCTTCGTTGAAACCCCTTCTAGCAAACCCCCTTTAATGGTTTTTATTTTTTAGTTCTAGTGAACCTTGGTTCATTAGAACTCCCTTTTTCCCCCTTCTCCCCCTCTTCTACCAAATCTTTGCAAAATTTCAGCCTTCGAAGCTTAGGTTGAGGATGAAAATGGAGGAGACTTCATAGACCCAACTGGATGATGGCAATCCTCAAAACAAGCTATCCATTGAATATAATTTTAATATGTTTTGGTTTTATTATGTATTTTTTTTAGTTTGATTAAACATAAGTTTTTCACCAAAAATCATGCTCTTTGTTCTGCATATATCTATATATCAATATTGATGTCCCTAATCTAAAAAAAAAAAATCACTACGTACAAAAATAGTTATGTTTTAGCCAGTGAATCATGTCTAAATTGTAACTTATTTGACTTTGAAACTTAATTGAGAAAAAAGTATGAAATGAAATGCTATGAAACCAATTCCATGCACTAGATATCATAGTTACAAATCTAAATTCAAAAAAATTAGAATTTTATCCTTCATAGAAAAAAATTTGTGTTAGCCAATAACGTCACTCTTTAAAAATGGTGTTTACTGTTAAAAACCAGTTTTCGAAGGAGATGGAAAAAGAAGTGCAATCTGATTCTAAAGTTTTTGAAAAAATTATATTTGGAATCTACAAAAAAAAAATGTCACAAATCACTAGTTTGCATCATCTTCAAATTCCTCATGGTCTAGCCACTATAGGTGCCTGAAAGTGAAGATTTAGTTAAAAAAAATCAATTCAATGTCCAGTTTGGCCAAAAATTGTAAACTAGTATTGTGGGATCACCCACCCAGAAATGATTGATACAAACAATTAATTTAATTGTATTTAGAATATCTTGTGCATTCTAACTTGTTATACGATTAGTGGCTTATGGTGATATCTTTATCAAGATTTTTAATGTGATTTGTTTATTTTTAACTGCCTTTTATGAATGAAAATATAAAGATTAATATGCATAATATTAGCCTAAGGCCTTTTGGTTTAAGGTATATAGTAGTTGAAATCATTGTCATGCCTATGGTGAGCCACATTCAAAATAATATGATATTTACTTAAAAACTTGGTAATTCTCCTTTGAAAACTTTTAAATATATTCATTACACATTAAAATATAATTATTAATTATAATAAATCATTCCATTAAATTGAACCCAAAACTAAATGAGAAGCATAAAGATGTACAAAATTTACCATTACATTTTTTTTATATTGAAGATTTGAACTTGACACCTTCTAGGTGCCTATAATATGGCTTTGTTGTTTTGATTGGAGGTAGGGGCCCAAAACCCTTTACAAAATAAAGTAGCTGATAAAAAAAATTAACATTACGAAGCAGTCAGCCCAACGGTAGCAAACCAACAACCAAAAAGCAGCCAAAAAGAAGGCAGCTAGCCAACAACACTACATATTGTTCAATATCTCTGTAGCCTCCACTTTACTAGCAACCACCTTCTGCACATCATCCATAGTATCAAACACCTCTATACCAGAGGCCTCACCCTGAGCTTTCATTTTATTTCTAGTTCTAACCCCCAACCCACCAGTTTTTACCTCACCACTCAAAACACTACCTTTAACACCACCCTTCTCACCAGCACAATCCACATCCAACAACTTACCCATAGCAGCAGTATCATTGACAAACACAATATCCTTTCTCTTTTTCACAGTAATCATAGGGGAGATCACCTTGGCAAAGTTAGAAATGCCCAAAACCTTAGAGACATCTCCACTCTTCATCACAACATTCCACATTTTATCCTCAAGGGAGATCACAACATGGCTTTGTTGTTACATTGCAACCCCATCAACATTTTACCATTACACTTGTATCATAAGCCCCCATAAGGAATTACCACAAAAGAGGTAGGAAAGATAGGGTTCCAATTAAATAATACAAAACAAAGTCAAACACGGTGTTGACCTAGGGTTAACTTAATTAGCAATTATTTGTTTCACAAGGAATTAACGAGCATATATCTTTTGAAAGATTTTGTGCAATGTGATCTTTCATGTTCATTTTTAGAACAAATTCAATTTTTTCTTCACAACTTATTAAAATTTCGTGTTTTCATTATAGAGTAAGGGAAACAAATAGTTTTGATGTTAGGATTTAAGAGCTACTTAGATACCTCCTTTCATTCAATGTCAATACAGAAACTCAATTGTATTTATACGCTCAACATGTCTACTAGTGTAGGACCTTTATTTTATTCTACTATTTTCCTGTAACTTGTTTCCCCTATCTGAGTAATGTTGAAGGCAAAAACCTCACACCATTCCTCGTTCATTGTAATTATATTGTCACTTATCAAGCTTCATCCTTTATTATGATTTGAATGTTCTAAAAAAATGATATATGTGTAACGCCCCACCGTGTGAATCCCAAAGGACAACAAAATACCGCACAATTTTTTTTTTGAAAGAAGAACATTGCATAAGATGATCATAACATGCATTACATAAGGAAACCTAACTAGTCCCATGGGGTTACAAGGTTGCATTACACGTAAACCTTCCCAACCAATAACATCGTTAAAGCTAATGCTAAGTAGATAACAATAGAGGCATATATTCACAAGATAACATAATGATAACATACAACCATCCATAATCATTAGAGATGAAAAAGATACATACATCATTTTATTACATCTCAATTCAAAGTTCAAAATTACAATTGTGGAGCATATTTCCACAAATACAACACATCATGGATACAATAATACAGTACATAAAGCTTCCCTTATATCAACGGGAAGAGTACATCAAGTACAAGTATATTACAACAATGAAGAATAAGGTACAAAGTGTAGAACAGTCTTCAACCAAGTGAAGCTCCGGCAACTCTGCATTCGCTTTCACATCACGAACACAACCTGGGAACCCAATGGGGTGCATAGCACATTCCACCCAACCATGTGGACCCGAAGGCCCACCCCCCATGCTAGGAGATGACAAGAAAGGACCCACATCCAAACAAAGGTTAAGAAGACAAGGCTAACACAACACCAACATAAAACAACATCAAACAAATACAAACAACACTCTCAAAGGCAACCAAACAAAGGAAAATAAATGGGTATTATAGGAGAGTGTCATCGCTTGGCCTTGCATGGATCATCCAGACAACCTATCACAAGGTGTCGCCTCCATCTATGGTTATCCTGACTGCCTATCTCAAGGCACTGCTCCATAGGGTGACTCATGTGGAACCACTTACCTTTCATGAGGACAAGGCAATGATCTTACCAACCAGGTCTTCCCATCCCATCCTTAGCCTGTGTAAGCTCTAACAGTATGGGTGAGGCACATAATTAATCTTGTTTAGTATTTTACTACCCAAACCCACTAGTTCATTAATTAAATTATCACTTGTTTAGGAAACTCTTCCATGGGTTATCCTGACAGCCCCTTTGTGCGCCAGCCCCCATGAAGAGCCATTCTCCCTACAGGTACCCAAACCAAAAACATGCAAGGGGTGTACCTCATCTCACATAAAAATCAAGGTGTACATAACACACAACATGCGAGGAAAGAACCATCTCGCAAACCCATTCCATACCACTAAAACAAGAACAAAGGAGGTACCACCCACCACATAAACTACATAAATCAACTGATGCACTAAAACAATAGAGTACCCAAATGAACAAGTTTTCCCCCTAGCCCCTGGAAGTTACTAAAAATATCCACCCAAAAACGAGAATAAGAACTTGGGTTCTCGTGACTCAAAGTCAACACAAACATAAACCAATCCCATAAACTAAACAACATTTAACACTTCTTTTGAACAAATATAACATCAACGAAAAAATCACATTCTTCATTTAAATACATTCAAAAGATACTTTTTTTTCTAATTAAAATAATAACAAAGTTTATCAACTAATTTTAATGCATAAATTTAAATAAACAAACACTCAATTTATACGTCTATCTACTTGAAGGAATACATGGACGATAAATGATTACTATAACTTTTATCAATTCATGTTTTCTTTTAAATAATCAAATTGAATACAAAATGACAATTCCATTAATTCAATATTCTATTATGTTTTAATCAACAAATTGTTTCATATTGTTCCTCTATCACATTACTAAAATAAAGTATTGTTAAATTAAATATACATTTGTTTACTTCAAAATAAATAAATGAACTAAATTGCGAGTATCAATGAATGCCCGACTAAACATTTTGTTCTAACCAATCTCTCTCTCAAGCTAGCTCATGAAGCACACCTACTTACTTCTCTTCATATATATTTATATATTTTTAAAAAAGTACACAAATGACTATATTTAATAAAGAGGACTCTGCTATTAAAACAAAATATATATATCACAAATCTAATTTTAAAGGAATTTGTAAATAAATCTAATTTTAAGAGAACTTGTAAATAAATCTAATTTTAAGAGAACTTGTAAATAAATCTAATTTTAAGAGAACTTGTAAATAAATCTAATTTTAAAAGAACTAGTAACTAAATCAATTTCATTTTATTCTAAGAACATTATAAAATCAGCCTATTAAATGAAAATCACTATTTACACTACTCTATCCGTCATCTCAGGTTAAAACTACCACTACCAGACAGAAAAAAAACATTTAAATCAAATAAATTATAATATATTCGTGAATAATAAAATACCCTTTTTTACTTAAATGTTATTACAATTGATCACACTAAAGCAATTTTAAAGGACTATAATAAGTAGTCATATATATTATTCATACATTCTGGAAGGGATCACTTAAGTCATTAAAGAAAAGGCACTATAAAAGAACCGTATTTCACATTATAATAAATTAAGTTTTGAGGAACAATTTCAATAATTTCAATGTTTCATATAATTTAGAATCTTTACTTTATCATATTAAAAAAATTGAGACATTTTATTGTAAACTAGTATAGCTATCTTAAATAAATATATTTAAAAGAAATTGAGATATAAAAATCCTCAACCACTTGTTTAATCTATCTACCAATCCATTGTAAATATCATTAAAAATTATTCATAATGGAATTGACAGTAATACAATAATTTGCAATGAAATGTCTTATTTGATTAACCACCTCAAATTTATTTGAATAATTGCCCTTCTTTTAAATTTATCAAATATAATTATCTTTCCATTAATTCTCTAGATATATATATATAAGCCCACATAAAATTATCAGCATAAAACAGAACTATAATATTATAAATCTATTTTAACTAAGGAGCCCATATCAACACATTTCATATTCTATAAATTCTAATTTTCCATTAATTTAAACTCTATTTTAAAAAGACAAAATACATATATTATCTTTTATAGAAATAAATACAATTATTTTCAATTTATATCTATATACATTATAAACCCGAATAAACCATACAAATTAAAATACAAATCTATATATTTATATTAAACGAGATATATATATATATATATTTATTTATTTATTTTGACCATAGGGTACACATACAACCCGTAGTGTTGGGCGCAGATGAAGGGAGGAGGTTGCGCACAGTAGCTCCAAACACAAGAGGAAGAAATGGATGCATTCACCTTACCGTACGTGGCCCAAAAATAGACTTATACTCTTTCAGCAGGATATGAATTTAAACCACAGAGTTCAAAGACGTCTCAAGCACTATTATGCAACTCCAGAATGCATGAAATGCAAATGATAAGCTAGAGGGAAAAGGGAAAATGACAAGGGAGAGATTGATACACATTCTTCACATGAATAAACGTCACCTAAATGGTGTGGCTGAATACAAAGCATGAGTTTTTTCTTGAATGAAAATCTATGAGGAACATAAGACAATTGCAACGCCCCAGCAAGATGGCGGCCTGGATTGTCATACAGTTTAGTGGAGCATAAGAGAGGCATCGAACCACATATAATTTCCTTGGATTGGGGTTCTTTGCTTACAACATAAAAAGGTAGATTGGGTGAGTTACAAATGAAGGCAATTAAAGAAAGTCTCCTGACAAATGAAGTTGTGTCTGGCATAAAGAGAGAGCTTTTAGCACAAAATGATTAGAAACAAAGTTCCCCAACAACCAAATGGAATACTCCAACATCAAGAATAAGCCTAACATAGACCAAACATCCCCACGCCAATATGTAGAATCAAGAATAAACCTAAGCCAAGAAAATCAAACCTCATAAAGTTGCAGGTGGCATAAATATAAGCATGTACAACCAACGCAATGAAATTACAATTATATACTAAATTTAATCCTTTTGAAAGGATCGATTCAGCCAGAATATGAGGCGACATCTTATAAAAATAAATTTGTAGCAAAAGAGACATAATTCCCAAGTAAAAACAAGTACCCTTAGCCAATCTCAACAACAGAGACAAAGACAAGAGCAAGCTTAAATTAACATGAATTTGATGTTTGCCAAGGAGAATCCAACAACTTCTTCCAAAATTCTTTTAGCTGTTAAAACTATTTTAACCTTTTTACCAGAGCACTGCACCCCCCGTGATAATTTCTGTTAAAAATCTTTGTGTTTCATTTCACCAAATTCACCAAAATAAAATAAGGAAGAGTCTCTAATGTTTTTTGAAAAACTAACAAAATAGGTGGCAAACTCCTAAATCTTTTCCCGTTTCTGAGAGGCACCCAACATTTCACCTTTCACCTCATTTACCACATGGAGGGTAATCCTTTCATTTAGTAAAATTATAAATCTAACTCCACTTTTAAAAAAATAAATTAATAACTCTTTCAATTACGGTAATGATTTTCACCTTTATTTTAATATTTTACCGATAGACAATATATCACATTATTTAATTTAAATAAATCATATCGGTCACATAATTCTTTTCCAACTATAATATTTAATAAATATCATTTTTAATATTTTATTCAGTTCTTTATCTAAATATTTAAATTTAGAAATAGATTTTATTAATAAGTGGATTATTAACCCACTTTATTAAATTTGAAAATAACATTATTTATAAATATAATTTTTTGTTTTATTTATATTTTCTTCATTAATAAAATAATAGTATACACTATCAAATTGTTATAACCTTTAGATTAGTTTAATATTTTAATTATTAAAATTCTCTTAATAATTTAATAATTTAATTTATTACTTTAATTAAATCAATATTACAAAAATGAGCAATGAAACCCAAAGCAATGCCTGAATGATAATGAACAACAACCATGCCAATACTTGAAACACATTAATTGTCCAATTAATATGAATGACAAAACATAACAACATTAAATGAACAACAAGAAACAAAATGAGGTTCTGAAGGACAACATCGTCAAACAACAACGGGACAACGGACACGTACAGGGATACTTTCTTGTCAACTCCCTAAACTACATCATATCCATTGGTTATGTTAGGCACGCTCAAACGCCACAGTGCGGGTGGAGTTGGTGCTCGATACCTGCAGTCTTGCATAAAACCAAGTGTCGAAACAACATATATATTTAATGCCAAACACACCGTGAGAGAGAATTGCAGTGTAGCAGGGCGCTCACGGATGAGCGATGCAACACCGTCCCTCTCACCCGAACCTCAAACAATAACTATATTCTAAACAACATCATCATTAAACAATAAGTAAACGGTTGCATAAGCATAACATCAAACACATATGTCCACATATCATAAGCAATAGTAGTAGTGTCATAGACAACCAAGTCCAATAAGGAGAACTGTCAACCAACTAAACAACATGGTGAAACATTCACCAACATACTCTTAGGTATTCATCAAACATAAACAGTATCCAAATAGTATCAACCACACATAGAAAAGTATCATAAGAGTAACAGTAACACGAGAGGCACTACAATATGCATTGCTTGACACCTAATCTAGGAATGTTAAAACATTCTTGGTTTTAGACTCTTCTTCATTGTGATTATAGAGAAATTATTGAACTTTATCCATAAATGATTAACATTGAAGGTTAAATTAACTGCATTTGGAATGTCTTGTGCTTTTTATTCTACTATATGATTAGTGGCTTATTATGATATCTTTTGCAAGAATTTTTTATGGGATTTCATTTATTTTTGCTACCTTTTATGAAGGAAAATCTAAAGATCAATATGCATAATATCAGTCTATGACCTTTTAGTTTAATATATATGGTATTTGAAACCATTGTCATGTCTACAAGGAGCCACACTCAAAATAGCATGCCATTTAGTTAAGAACTTAGTAATTCTCCTTTGAAACCTTTTCAATATATTCATTGCACATTAAAATATAATTATTAATTATTTAACCAATTCCATTAAATTGAACCCAGAACTAAATGAGAAGTGTATGGATGTGCAAATTTTATCATTACACTTTTTTTTATATTGAAGATTTGAACTCAACACCTTCTAGGCGCCTACAACACAACTCTACCATTACACTACACACCCATCAAAATTTAACTATTACACTTGTATCATAAGCCCCTATATAGGACTCGTCACAAATGACATAGGAAATATAGGGTTCTAATTAAATAATACAAAATAAAGTTGGACATAGTATTGACCTAGGATTAAAATAATTATCGATGATTTATTTTTTAAGGCATTAATGGGTGAGCATATTTTGAAAGCTTTTGTGCAATGTGAGCTTCCATGCTCTTTTTTTGGAATGGATTTTATTTTTTCTTCATAGCTTATTGGAATTTTGTGTTTTTGGTGTAGAAAGGGGAATGAATGGTTCTAGTGTTAGGATTTAAGAGCTACTTATGCACCTTCTTTCATTCAATATCAATTTAGGCACTTCGTTATATTTACATGCTCAACATGTCTACCAGTGTACGACCTCTCTTTTATTTTTCTTTTCACCCTAACTTGTTTCCCGTTATTTGAGTAATATTGAAGGAAAAAATCTCGCACCATTCCTAGTCCATTGTAATTAAATTGTCACTTATTAAGGTTCATCATTGATTATGATCTAAGTGTTCCAAATAAACTTTTGTATGCATTATTTGACACCTAACCAAGGAATGTTAAAATATTCTTACTTTTACCCTCTTCTTCATTGTGATTGTAGAGCGATTATTTAACTGTACCTAGAAATGGTTGACACAAAAAGTTAATTTAACTACATTTGGAACGTCTTGTTCCTTCTAGCATATTATATGATTAGTGGCTTATGATGGCATCTTTAGTAAAAATTTTAGTGGGATTTATTTTATTTTAGCTACATTTTATGAAGGAAAGTCTAAAGATTAATATGCATAATATTAGCCCAACACCTTTTGGTTTAATGTATACAATAGTTGAAACCATTGTTGTGTCTATGGGGAGCCACACTCAAAATATCATGATATTTACTTAAGAACTTAGTAATTCTCCTTTGAAACCTTTTAAATATATTTAATACACATTAAAATATAATTATTAATTATATTAAATCATTCCATTTAAATGAACCCAAAACTAAATGAGAAGTGTAGGGATGTGCAAATTTTACCATTACACTTCTTTTTAATATTGAAGGTTCGAACTTGGCGCCTTCTAGGTGCCTACAACACTACTTTGTTATTAAATAATATAAAATAAAATTGAACATAGTGTTGACCTAGGGTTAAAATAATTATCATTGATTTGTTTCGTAAGGAATTAATGGGCATGTATCTTTTGAAAGCTTTTGTGCAACATAATATTTTAGGTTTATTTTTGTTTATAATGGATTTGATAATTTCTTCATAATCATGGTTTTATTATAGAGTAAGGGGAATGAATAGTTCCAATAATTAGATTTAAGAGCTACTTATGCACCTCTTTTTGTTCCATGTCAATGAAGACACTCCATCGTATTTACATGCTCAACATGTGTCTACCAGTATAGGGCCTCTATTTTATTTTTCTTTTTTTCCCATAACTTGTTTCCCCATGTTTGAGTAACGCTAAAGGTAAGAACATTACACCATTCATAGTCCATTGTAATTAGATTGTCGCTTATCAAGGTTCATCATTTATTATGATCCAAGTGTTCTAAAAAATGTTTTATTTGCATTATTTGAAAGCTAATAGGGAATGCTGAAATATTCTTAGTTTTTACCCTCTTCTTTATTGTGTTTATAGAGCAATTATTCGTACTTAGAAAAGATTAACTTTGAAAGTTAATTTAAGCTGCATTTTGTAATGTCTTGTGCCTTCTAGCTTATTATATGATGGTGGCTTATGATGATATATTAAACAATATTTTTAGTGGATTTTTTTTTTATTTGAGCTACCTTTTATGAAGGAAAATCTAAAAATTGATATGTATGTGGACACAAAAAAAGTATCCTATTTAGCTTGCTTGATTTGGGCATAATTGATGATAAATTGGACTTATTGAGGTTTTGATTTAGTGTTGTGAGGTGTTTTACACATCCACATTAGGTCTTGGGCCCTTGCAAATTGAATAAAATGCATGCCTTGTAAAGGTATTGTAAGGAATTGTAACTGACTTTCACACTTTTCTAGACTTTTATTGGTCCTTTCCTCTCTACTTTGAATTAAATATTATTTGGTAAAAGTTAGTTCCCTCTTTTCTATAATTAAGTAATTATTTCAATTATTGAATTATTCATTAATTCTCTCTATAATTAAATAAATGTTCTATTTATTTAATTATTTATCTTTCCTTATTTCCCCAATTAAATAATTATTTTAATTGTTTAATTATCCCTTCCTTCTCCATTAAAGAGTTATTTTTAATGTTTAACACTCCACCTTTCCTATAAATATATCTATTTTTATTTTATTTTTTATCAGTAAACGCTGCAAGGGGCAGCACCCTATATTAATTTTCAGAAGATATTACATGAATTTTACCAAAAATTGCTGGGAGGTCTTTTTTGTAGTATTGACCAACCAGCCCACCGAGCTACCCATTCATGATATGCAAACTAAAATTCTGGTTGCCTTTTCTGTGTTAGTGGAAAACCAGGAATACATCCTATACAAGACACCATTGATTTGTGCTATCCAGACTACACACCTGGGACTGACACAAAAAACACTAACCATATGCTACTGAAGGAAACAATTACATTAAAACATTTAGAGGATCACCCACCCTAATAAACTTCAGACCGATGCAAACACCCGAGGCTCAGATATCCTCGTCTTCATCTTCAGACTCGCACTGCTTCATGTATGCCTTGTAGCTGGCGATTACGGGGCAATTTGGACTGCAGTTCCTGTGTGTCAGGCCTTTGGCTTTTTCTTCTGGGTCTCGTTGGTCGTTTTCCTGCCACTCTTCCCCTTCACCCAGCCCCCATTCCTGGTCATCGTCTGCAACTAACTCGTCCTCTAGCTCCTCGTCCTCAATGTACCTCCCAACCCAACCACTAGGAAGGTTTGTAGTCAATTTCGCAGCTCTGAGGAGGAAGAAAATATTTCTATCCCTTTCTGCCCATAGTTTTTCAAAGCCTTCCAGATCAATAGTGTGTATCAGTGGAAATTTCATAACCTCACGACCTCTCATGCATGTCATATAGTAATTTTGTGGCATAGGAATTTTCCTTTCGTCATCCACATTGTCCAATGCTGCGTCAATTTCACCCAACCAGGCATGCACAAAAACCATCTGGGTCAGTTTTTTGCCCAACGCCTTGGAGACTCCCATGTGCAAGAGAACTGTAAGAAACATTAATGGTATCTCAGTGTTGCCTCTCGCTCTGTGATAGGCTCTCAAAAATTCTGGACCCAACACTCTCTTAGTTGCCCTTAAGATGAGTCGATGGGAGGATTGTAGCAGGCCTTGCATCCGTTTGTCCGTGATCTCCCCTCGGAAAGCCTGCATTTTCCTATTAGTTTCCAATGCCAATGGTGTCTCCATTGATCTCCTTTCCCCACACCTTCCAGAAGTTTCTACACTGTATTGCTTAAATGCAGTTATGAGGGAATGTGTTGGGATTGCCTTTGTAAACCACAGGCTTAACTGCTCATGATAGCTAAAGGACCGATCGCTGCCTTCATTCCTTCATTCGTGTCAAACTACCACTTTGCTTGTGGAAGGTACTCATTCCCAAGAATGAACATTAATGCGGTAACCGACAATCTTGTAAGGAAGTCTTTTTTCACGATTTTCCTTTTTGATTTATGATTTTGATGACGACCCATGTCTTGTCAAGAATGACGAAAGAATGTGGCCTTTCCTCCCATGGGCTTTTGGGCACCGCCTATACAAAGACCGATGTCGGAAACTTCTTGGAGAGCTTTCCTGATCCTTAATCCTCCAAAGTCCTAGCTGGCCGATTCTGAGGCTGCTTTTGCCAGCTCATCTGCTTTGGTGTTACCTTCCCTGTATATATGGATAACTTTGAAGGTTAGAAACCCATCAGACAATTCCTTGACTTGCTGCAGCAAATGGTTTAATTTCTAGTTAGGAGTAGATCCTTTGAGGATTGCATTGATAGTAATTAGTGAGTCTCCCTCCAAGTGGATCTGGCTAAATTTCAGCTCTCTACCTAGCTGCAAGCCAATTGCTGCCGCTCTGAATTCCGCCTCATTGTTTGTGCACCTACCCAGCGTTACGGATCTCACTGCTAAAACCTTGCTTTCAGAGTCACGTGCAATGCATCCTACCCCACCTGGGCCTGGGTTGCCTTGCACGGCACCATTGAAATTGATTTTTATCCACCCTAGATCTGGGGCTTGCCAAATTGTCTCCTCTCTTAATGCTTTTTTGGATTGAAGGGAGCTATTCCCACTCAGGGTGGGTGGCTTAAGACTCAGGAAGCATTTGATTAGAGTGTCATCCCAGCTTGTGAAAACTTTGTGCTTATCTTCCTTACGCCTGACATCCTCATTGACTAGTTCCACAATTGCTCTCTCAATTTTATCCCATAGTCTGTCTGTTGG
>VDFB02386316.1:100254-141668 GCA_007258455.2 Sequoia sempervirens | reverse complement strand
ATCCCCCAAGTTGATCACCTCCTCCCCAACACATCTAGGAGATTGGCAGCTCTAAATGGCTTTTGGATCGACTACTTTTATAGGCACAGATAGACCTATGAGATGGTGTCTCTCACAACTTTTGCCTTGACATGTTCTTCCTCGACATCATGGTCTTATTTCTTCCCAACAACGTAGCTGAACTTCTTGTTGGCACAAATCTACACCTCTCCAACCACCCCCCAACCATAGTGACAAATAAACATTAAGTGTTTTTTCCATGATACAAGGGTCAGCTCAGCCTTGGATGTTAGATGTTATCCTAGGGAGTGTACCATGCTTGAGTCTTTAGCACTCCCCAATGAGCATATTAAATCTTGTATCATTGCCTTTCACTATGATTGACTATGGCACCAAATGACTTCACCATTTCTTGTTAAAGTAATTATTATTTAGTAATGGTCAATTAGCTTTTAGTTGTAGGCTTTAATGAAGGTGTTCCAACTTTAGGATAGACTTTAGGACATTATTTATGCTTTTATTAATTTATTCTTTTAATCCCACATTCATAAAGTGGCTTGTCACCCTTCATTGTAAACCTATATAAGACAGCTCACACTTGTTATTTTGTTAATAAATATCTTGGTAATTTTTAGGTTCTCAATTATCATAATATGGTGTCAAAGCGTGAAGACCTAGGGACTGCTACTAACAGAAACAAATTAAGGGATTGTTGGAGTAGCATAATAAAGAGCCAAAAGGATTCAAACAAAAGCTCATGCAAAATTGTGTCAAAATTTATTTGAAACACTAAGGTTTTTTTGGTAAAAATTGTGGATTTTAATTTGAGGTAAATTGCTACTCATAGGGCGAAATCGTGGATACCACAAAATGGAAACTGCATGCCAAAAATGTATATTTAAACATTGAGTGATTTTTTGGTCTATGAAAAACTAGGACCAACTTTTTTATTACAATTCGTGAATTTTTTCTTGGGAAAATTGCATGCAAAATATATGAATATCATGCAAGGTTTTTTAATTAAAATTGCTCCAGTTTCCTGATTTGTTTTATATGATAAATCAACAAAAAAAGGTAACGCAAGTACTAAAAAAAGGGTCTTTTTTCTAAATTTTTATTCAACAACTAGGATCTTATTTTTATGATAAAAGTCTTCTTTTGGGGGGGCATGAAATTGCAAAGGTTTTTGTCATGTCCCCGAAATTGTGGTGCTAAATCTGAGATATTGAAATACAAAAAACCAAACTGAATAAATATCAAATATAAAATAAGTAATTTCCATTTAAAACATCATTATAATTATCAAGATAATTTTATTAAAAATACAAATAAATTAATAAATAAATAAACAACAAAACAAATGTTATATATATATATATAAAAAAAAACCTGTGTTATCAATTTTATTATAATATAATAATATATAAAACATTTATCAATTTTATTATAATATAATATGAAAATAAATTAAAATAAGACAACATTAATATAAAAATAAATATATTAACAATTTAAAAAATATAATGATAACATAAAGAAAATATAATATATTAATGAAAACATAAAATAATATATATATATATACATATTGCAGTAAATAAAGTGCAGATTACAAAGGCAGCAATCAAGTTTTCCTTTGGAAATTAATAATACCAACAACAAATGATTAGAATTAATCAAGGGATGCAGCGATTAGTTTTAGGAAAGACATGACTCTTCCCAAAGACCATGCCCCTCCAATATGAGGATATAAAATGGAAGAGAAGCAAGGAGGAATGGGGCATTAAATCATGGGGAATAAAATAAATAAATAAAAGTTTAATATATTTCTGAGTGCAGAAATAAAGATATAACAGTAAAGAAGAATAAGTATCATTGGAGCAAAAATATATATAATGGAATACAATCAAATTTTATGACAGATATATGAATAGAAAATAAGGATCGAATAGGAAAGGAAGAATACAAGAAGAACAAGCTACAGCAACAGCGAAGGAAAAAGAAAGGAGCCTACAGCAGCAACCGCACCAAGGTAAGTCTGTAAATAATATTTTGTAAATATGATACAGGCTATAAGTAACAGTTTATGTATTTAAGTATTGTGTATACCGTAAGTTACAAAGGATCCAATACCAATTGGTTATAATAATTGTAGGCTGTGCATCTATGTATTCTGAGTTGTCATTTATTATTGAATAGAAATAATAGGTCTGTGTTATGAATGTAATATGCAAGAAACGGACTAGGGATTAAATACATATCATGTCGTTGATTTAATAATCGAGATCAGTCTATGCATTTATATTATGGAATAATATTCATGTTATGTGATGGATCTGTTCATTTATTTAATATGTAAATCTGTGTGTCTACACTATGGATAAAGTTCATACAGTCTGATTGTAAATAACTAGTCAAAATAGAGGAGTTAAGGGCCTACGAGGAGGGGAAACAGCATGTGGGTCACCCTCTAAGTACACCACCCATCTGGATGGCAAGGGCCACACGGACCAAGAGGGGAGTACTGCTCTTGGGCTTAGAAGAAATGACTATCCAAGACACCCTACTGTAGTTGCACCCTCAACCTCTCAATACGATTGTGCAATGATGGCTCTGGTACAGGGGAACGGCGATAGAACACTAGGCACACCACCCCATATGGATGGCAAGGGCCACATGGGTCCAAGAGGGGCATACTACTCTTGGGCCTAGGGTTTCTTGGACACCCTATCAAACTATCATACTCAAGGAAAAATGAATTAGGATAATCCAAAAAAGATTTAATATGCTTTTAATATGATGATGTCTTTATTTATAAATGTCTACCAACATATTTGCAGCTCTAAACAGGTAATTGTATCCCCTAACCATATTCTCTTTGTTTTCCTTATATGTATTCCAATCAGTATTTCAGTACTTTTTTAAACTTTAAACCAGATGAATCAAGCAAATCAGAAATCAGAACATTAAGAGCATCATCAACCACAATTAACAAGATAAACACTAGAATTACGTGGAAAACCCTTTCGGGTAAAAAACCATAGCAAAATATTGCTTTTATTTATCTCAAAAGGGCACCAACCCTGATTACATAAGTGAGCACCAACTCACTGGAAGCACCAACTTCGATTTCATTTAGTGAGCAACAACCCACCGAGAGCACCAACCCTCCTTTGAAGCACCAACTCCGAAAACACCGAAGCACCAACTCTAGTGGCTGAAGCACCGACTCCAGACTTTGCAAAACAATAACGCTGCAATACAGATTCATGCAATGCCTTCACATGAACTGTGAGGCTCTCAACTGTAAATTTTTAATGAACAGATTAATGCACAGAAAATTAATTCAAAATCAGACACAATAACACAGCAGATACCCTGGGAAAACCCTCCTCTTGAGGGAGAAAAACCCAGCAACAAAGATCTCTCTTATATATATAAATAGAGGCAACAATCCTCTTTACAATGAGGCCAATAACAAGGCCAACCTTCAGCACCTACACAAGATGCAATGGCAGATGATAATCTACACCTTCCAATATCTAACTCTGCCCTTGAAACAATCCGCAATCTGCTCTTAATGCAATTCGCACTTGACTGAATTGAACATGCTTGAATGAATCGAACTTGAATGATCTACAAATGATAAGTGAACTCCTTTATATACAAATCGAAGAGGCACCTCCTATCATATATCAAGTCGGCCAAGCAAAGAATAAATATATATATTCTTTTAATTAATCGCGCCAATGAGGAGAGGTCGGCCATAACACAAATGATGATTATTCATTTAAGGTTTGTTGCTTAACAAATGAAAAATCTCTTTATAAGAATCGCACCTCTTGAGTTTGAATAAATTAAATAGCATCATGCTATCATTTAATTTATTATAAAGAGGATATCGCTGGAAGTTACTTTTGCCGCTGCAATAGATCATTAACACTCCCTCTCAGCTAGGGAGTAGACTTCCACCTGCACAGGACTTATCACCTCAGTGTGATGTCCATCATATTGGCTACAACCAAATATGAAAAGAAGAATATCACCTCAACGTGATATTAGATATCGCCTCAACTCGATATCTACCATAATAGCTACAACCAAACTATGGTGAGTACAAGTGTTCATCACTTGCGTGATGTTGTCACCTCAACGTGACTTTCACAAATACAAAATGTGTCATGGAGTCTCACACATGACATCCACCATGACTCAGCTCAGAGGGTGGAAACAAGGGCTTTCACCTCAAATTCCTCCGTCTCAGAGGAAAATGCTTTAACAAGGGCTTGCACCTCAAATTCCTCTGTCTCAGAGGAAAATGCATTAACAAAGGCTCACTGATACTGAGACTCTTACTCAGTCAAGGATGGATTCTCCACCATACCAAGCTTATCTCGGAAGTATACAAACTTTATCCTAGCAAGAGGCTTGGTGAGAATATCTGTCGTCTGCTCATCAGTGCTGATGTACCTCAACTGTACAGCCTTCCTCAGTACCATATCTCTGATATAGTGGTACTTGATCTCAACATGCTTGGTTCTGTCATGAAACACAAGATTGACAGAAAGCTTCACACAACTCTAATTATCACAATGAATGATAGTAGGCTCCATTGATTGTCCAAACAATCCGGCAAGGAGCTTACGAAGCCACACTGCTTCCCAAGTTGCCAAACAAGCTGCAATATACTCGGTCACAGACTCGCTATAGATGATCGAGTCCTCGCTACACCAAGAAATCATAGCGGAACACAAACTCAAGCAACAACCAGAGGTGCTTTTCCGATCTGTGACACAACCTGCCCAATCAGAATTAGTAAAACCATGTAACTCCAAGTCCGCATCTGAAGAATACCTCAACCCATATCCAACTGTGCCACGCAAGTATCTCAGGATATGTTTAGCTGCAACAAGATGTATCTGTCTCGGATCACACATAAACTGGCTAAGTGCACTCACTGCATAGCAAATATCAAGTCTAGTGTTAACTAGATACATCAAGGATCCAATCAGCTGTCTGTACAATGTAGGATCCACCAAATCTGAACTAGTCAAAGTGTTCTCCTTCAATTTATGTAGATTGGTCTCCTTATAGGGCGAGACATGGATTTGCATCCATCATGCCAAATCTCTTAAGTATATCAATGGTGTAATTTCCTTTGACTTAATCATCTCATCCGGGTTTCATGACTTAATCCAAGGAAGTAATGCATGAGCCCAAGGTCCTTCATCTCAAATTCAAGTCAACTCTTCTTACATTCAAGAATCAGGTGATCTTCTCCAGTAAGGATTAGATCATCAACATATAAAACCAAGATTAATGCATCACCATTGATTACCTTGAAGTAGAGATTTGAATCAGCATCATTCTTTAAGAAGCCCAAACTTGACAGGTACCGATCAATCCTTTCATACCATGCACGAGGAGCCTGCTTAAGACCATACAAGGCCTTCTTCAGCTTGCAAACATGTGACTCCTTCCCACGAACCTCAAATCCATCAGGTTGCTCTATATAAACCTCCTCCTCAATTACTCCATTGAGAAAAGTTGTCTTCACATCCATCTGGTGAATCTTCCATCCTCTAGATGCAGCAATAGCAATGATGGTTCTGACTGAAGTGTAGCGAGCAAAAGGAGCAAATGTTTCATCATAATCAACTCCCTCTTTCTGAGAAAACCCACAAGCCACAAATCTTGCCTTGTACTTCTCTGTGCTTCCATCTGCAGCATGCTTAATCTTGAATAACCATTTAGAAGATACCACAGACTTGCCCTCAGGTCTAGGAACAATATCCCAAACATCATTTTTAAGAATTGACTGATACTCCTCTGTCATAGCATCTCTCCAAACTTGAAGACTAGATGCTTCCTCAACATGCAGCTCCATTCTATAACTGACTCATCAAGGCAACATAACTGGAGAACTTATGTGGCCTTTTGCTTTCTCTCAATGTGCCTCTAGGAGTTGCAAAGCTTTCAGCCTCTTGCATAGTACGACTGGCCCATAGAGGTCTCTTTCTCCCAATAACAATTCAGTAGGCCCATCAAGTAGGTTCCAAGGGTTCAACAGGATCACTATCTTCTTTTGGTTCCAAGTCTCCTCTAATCTCAAGAGTATGGTCAACTTCCATATCCCGAGGAGACTCTTCATTATCAATCTCCATATGAATCCCCCTGGATCTTCTGAATGCAACATCTTCCTCGAATGTGACATCCCTACTGATCTCTATCATCTTCTGACCTGGAATGTAAATTCTGTAGGCTTTTGATATCTCACTATAACCCACAAATATTCCCTTCTTGCCAGAAGGCTCCAACTTGGTTCTCTTTTCCTTGGGAACATGACTATAGATAGGACATCCAAAGATCCTCAAATGACTGACTTCAGGCTTCTTCCCTGTAAAAGCTTCTTCTGGAGTCATATTCTCCAAGATCTTATGAGGACTTCTGTTCTGAACATACACAGCTGTCCTGGAAGCTTCTGCCCATAGGAAGGTTTGCAAATCTTGATCATGGATCATGGCCTTTGCTACTTCCACGATCGTTTTGTTCTTTCTTTCTGCAACGCCGTTTTGTTGAGGATTATAGGGAACACAGAACTCCCTCTTAATCCCTACATCAATACAAAAATTCCAAAAACTACCAGAGGTGTATTCTCCACCATTGTCAGATCTGAGGACCTTAATTCTTTTACCAGAAAGATTTTCTACCAAGGCTTTAAACTCTTTAAACCTATCCAACACTTCCTCAGACTCTTTAGATTTCAAAAAGTAAATCCAAGTCTTCCTAGAGTGATCATCAATGAAAAGAACATAATACAAGAAACCACTCGAAGAAGGAACAGACATAGGTCCACATAAATCAGAATGAATAAGATCTAAAATACACTTAGATCTATTTTCTCTACTATGAAAAGGAGCTTTTATATTCTTACCCAATGCGCAGCCCTTGCATGTACCTTCGTGCTCTTGGTTGAACTTAGGGAGGCCCGTCACCATCTTCTCCATGATAGGTAAGGCTCGGAAGTGTAAGTGAGCCAATCTCCGATGCCAAAGATCGCAAGGACTTGAAGAGTCATGAACCAAAGCTTGTAAAGAATGTGTGCAGACCTTGTAAAGGTTTTCATGTCTAACTCCAATTACTTGAGCATCCTTGAAGCTAGAGTTCTCCATCCACACTAGAACTTTGCCCTTGGAGAAGGCAACTTGGTATCCTTTATCTTCCAAAGCTGATATAGAAATAAGATTGCGCTTGATTCCAGGAACATAAAGAACATTACCCAATTGAAGTGATATGCCGGAATCCAAATGAAGTGTAGAGGTCCCAATTCCTTTCACGGAGTAGCTAGCATCATCTCCAATGATGACTTGTTCAGAAGACTCCTTTTCCACCAAACTTGATAAGTGCTCTTTAAAGCCGGTGATGTGTCGTGAAGCACCACTGTCGATTATCCAAGTGTTGGTATCGGAAGGTACACTGCTTGATAATGCCGAATAGAACAAATATTCACTTGATTCCTTTTGAGGAGAGGCATCATCAACATCCGCAATGGTGACCTGCTGCTTAGGTCTAGTTGGACAATACTTGGCGAAGTGCCCAAACTTGTCACACCTAAAACATTGAATTTTGGACATATCCCTCTTCTTCTTAAATGGAGGTGCATCATCATTTCCCTTGTCTCGATTCCTTTTGAAGAAACCCTTCCTTCCATCTTTTCCTTTCTTCTTTGAAGTATGGGAGGCGAGAACATGAATGTCTTCATTCTTTGAACTTTGACCAACGCCTCTTGCCACCAACCTTGATTCCTCTTGAATGCAATCAGATCTTAACGATCAAACTTAGGCAATTTCGATCTTGCACTAATTCCCTGAATGAATGATTCCCAAGACAAAGGTAAACCATTGAGAGCGAGCATGGTTAAGTCTTTGTCATCAACCATATGTCCTATCGTCGAGAGCTGATCTCTCAAATCTGAAATCCTCATGAAGTAAGCGGTCATAGATTCTCCCTTTGACATCTTCACATGATGCAATTGATGCTTTAGTGCAAGTGCCCGGCTGGTATTGTTGATTTCATACATCTCTTCCAAGGTCTTGAGCATATCTCTTGCTGTCTTCAACTTAGAGATGATCGGAACAATATGATCCTTGACGGAATCAACCAATATCTTCATTGCTTTAATGTCTTTCTTCACCCACTACAACTCTGCTTCTTCCTCCTCAAGTTCAGAAACGCTAGACTCCACGATCTCACCCAAGTCATTTTCACGCAAGGTGAGCATGATCCTAAATCTCCATGAAATGAAGTTAGATGCACCTTCGAGTCTATCCTCAACCTTCAACCCATTCACCATCTTGACTGATGTAGATAAGTGAACAACAAAAAGGGTATGCTGATTTGCAATAATCTGATCACAATCCTCTCAAACCCGCTCTGATACCATGTAAATTTTTAATGAACAGATTAATGCACAGAAAATTAATTCAAAATCAGACACAATAACACAGCAGATACCCTGGGAAAACCCTCCTCTTGAGGGAGAAAAACCCAGCAACAAAGATCTCTCTTATATATATAAATAGAGGCAACAATCCTCTTTACAATGAGGCCAATAACAAGGCCAACCTTCAGCACCTACACAAGATGCAATGGCAGATGATAATCTGCACCTTCCAATATCTAACTCTGCCCTTGAAACAATTTGCAATCTGCTCTTAATGCAATTCGCACTTGACTGAATTGAACATGCTTGAATGAATCGAACTTGAATGATCTACAAATGATAAGTGAACTCCTTTATATACAAATCGAAGAGGCACCTCCTATCATATATCAAGTCGGCCAAGCAAAGAATAAATATATATATTCTTTTAATTAATCGCGCCAATGAGGAGAGGTCGGCCATAACACAAATGATGATTATTCATTTAAGGTTTGTTGCTTAACAAATGAAAAATCTCTTTATAAGAATCGCACCTCTTGAGTTTGAATAAATTAAATAGCATCATGCTATCATTTAATTTATTATAAAGAGGATATCACTGGAAGTCACTTCTGCCGCTGCAATAGATCATTAACATCAACCACATACACGCTGTCCAAAAATCAAAAAACACAAATACTTCGTCCTCTATCTTGCACACCCAAGATTATTCCACACCAAAACTGAAAAATTTCAAGCACTTAATCTTTCCAATACTGCTCTTTCGCACGAACTGAAAAACTCCTTTCACCTTTTCATTTCTTTCACAAAATAGGTAGACCCACGATATCTATGAAACAGCGCGACACAGACAAATAGCCACCAATACATTCAATCACTTAGACTATTACAAAGATACCTTGTATGCTACTCAGCTAGCATCAATGGAATATAATAGCCATTACATTTAGCACCAAATCAGCTCCAGGCATCACATTCTTCAAATATCTGCAGCAGTTCATTGCTCCTTCCACTGTATAGCAACTTCAGATTATATCACTTTTTTTCTATCAAAAACCTCTGGTTTTTAAACTCAGCTCCAGCATTATGCAAAGCTACACACACCCATAAACTCACTTGGTTCCACCAAGCTTCCAGCAATTTCAGCCTGCACAAAATGAAAAAAGCCTTCCACAGCATCACAAAGACTCAACAAATGTCCAACCACCAATCTTCTAAACATTTCAATTTTTTCTCAAAAGCCCGTGCTCTCTATACTCAGCTTGCATTTTTAAGATAGCGATAATGATCTCCAAAAAGAACCTTATCGATAACATAACATCATATAGACTTCAGAACAGCTCGATAAAGAAGCCTTCCGAAAAACATTGAATATATTCAACTCACCCCAGAATAAAGTCTTCAGAAACGATAGAGCCTAGGAGTAATTTCGCATTCTCAGCATAACATTCTAATTTCCACTCAGCAATATCAGTTTTGGAAGTATACTACGAGACTTAAGGAATACAATATTAATTCATAGCCATCTACAATAGAAGGAAACCATCACAGAATAAAAACTGAAGGAGCCGCCAAAGAAAAATAAAATCTGAAACCGTCGACGCTGATCATATGCCAATAACTAGCCACCTCCCATACCTAGAAGCTGTCCTCACTAAAAAGATTAGGAGCTATCATTGTGTCCCCTGTAGACACAACTTTTTTTCACATCTCTGCCAAAAATCCTAAGTATTTCAAATTCGATTTTTTTTAAAACAGAACCTGTTCACCACAGAGGACCCGATAAAAATAATAATCAAGCTGCAACCAGACTGAAACCACTTGGCACAAAAGATAAATAATTATGGCAGTTTTCAATCCACACGTCTTCATAAAGGTATTGATTTCTGAAGCCATCACTATGTAAAAAGATCAAATTAAATGAAATGCCTCACATATTAAAATCACTTCAATTTTCAATGCGTCAGGACCAAGAATAAACACAGCCATAATAAACGAAGAGCCACCCTTAACCATTCAATTTTTTCATATAAATTCTGACTTTCTTATTCATGAGCCGCTCCAGTCTTAGTAAAAACGGCAAAAATAATGGACCACGATTTGAAATTTCAGAGAGAATAAAATGAAGCCGCCACATCCTCCACCCAAGGAAAGTCTGATATTTTTTACAGCTGCCACATTTCAGAGAGAATAAATACGAATGCTATTTCAATTTGCTGCCTTAAGAGAATCTTTATGAATGAATTCAAAAATAGTCTCCACAAAAAAAAATTCTAATATAGAGTCAAATCTGACATAAGACTCCTCCAAAAAGTCTGAAGAAAAAATTGCCAACTCAAAAAGTTCTTCAATAATAATGCCACCTCAAATACCAAAGCCATACGAAGAAATAAAAGAGGATGCTACACATCGACCTTGATAAATTGACTTTTCAACCTTTGACTAATCATGCTGATTTGGCACATAAGTTTGGACTTCCCAACCTTAGATAAAGTAATTTGTGTCTTATCTGAAAGCAAAATGAAGGAAAAAATATAGCCTTCAATGCAAAGATACATTGACCATTCGAAATCAGATTTGGCATATACTTTTGGACTATTCAAGCAGCGGATAAAGTAAGGGTGATTTGGCATATATTTTTGGACTATTCAAGCAGCTGATAAAATAGAGATGATTTGACACAAGTTGACAAGTAGGCATGCAAACAGCTTAAGCACACACCCAAACAGCTGAAGTAGACAACCACTCAGCTCAAGCAGCTCAAGCAGGCAACCAAGTAGCTCAACCTTGACATCAATGACAACTTCATTCCAGCATTAAGATATGTGAAAAAGACACTTGAATTTGTCACTCGATACAATAGAAGCAAAAACCTTGTTGAGTCCCAAAATCGGTGCTCCACTTGCTAGACCATGGAAGGTTGAAGGCCAACTCTACGAGAGCATGTCTAATCTCTTGCTCTTCGAGTTCAACTTAGAATTGGAAGGATGTTCTTAAGAGTATACCTTCACAAGTATTAAAATCACATAAAATATACAATTACAAATTAACAACAACCAAACACAATCTATTGACTTGGCCCCAAAGATTGTCACTGAAATAAAAGGCGACAACGAGCTGCCTTAAAAACCCTATATAGCTGATAAAATTGTGCAAGCATGACCCACGTTAAATAAATCCATTTGAGGCTTACAAAAGACAAAGGACAATCACAAATGCACATAACTATTCCTACTCCTACACTATTGATTAATATTTTGTTTCAAATGATCTGAGATTGGTGAATGATCATAGACTGGTGCCTATTCCTTAGGCAACAGAGTAACAGTACGTAAAGGAAATACAAATTGAAATCAAAGAATAACAAGCTATGTATTCACATACAACAAGGATGAAGGATTTATGACAAAGCATACTTGGTGATACGTAATAGAATTGCACACATCCATATATAATATGAGAAAGAATAGTACAAAGCATGCAACATTTTCAGACTGCTATAACACTCATCTAACTCAACATTACATTCATGCCAGCAAATGTGCAAAGGAAAATCCCTAGTTGTGACCTACAAACCCTCTTGGATATACACATATCGTCATGGAGATGCTTTGCAACAAAACCATGTGCAATATTACTTTGTTTGATTTCCCAAGCTTGTACCCCACAAAATGAACTAAACTAGCGTCTATTGCTTCCATGCAACTTTCTAGCGTCTAAAGAACCATACCTCAACCAGCCTCTTCAAAAATGATCAAAAATATTCCCTATAAGAATAGCAAGAAGAAACCTTGGGTCAATGTATTGTAACCATATCAAATCCACAACCAAGGATGAATCCCAACCAAAATGGGCACCTTAGATCAAACAACTGGTTGAGCATTGATTGTTGGTAGTTGAATGACCCTTTGTATTGATGGTGATAGCTAGGAGCAAACCCTAGACATTTAACCTTGGCACCCAAACTGATTTTGAAAAAATGTGCTCCAAGCGCCAACAGGCCTTAATAGCCTTTAAAGCAATCACCTTATACTTTATCGGACCCTTGGATGATCAAGCATTAATATTCTCAAACATCCGTTAAACAATGAGCCCCCTTACAACTTCACTTGTTGAGCGATCAAACCATCAATGCAAACCTTACATTCATGCATATTGGAGAAAAACATAAAATCCTTCAATCTGCCAACATAAACCTATAACACTCATGCTTTGTCAAAATATTAGGCCATCGAGCTCCCCTTGAATTGCTTACCTATAAGACCAATGATGTGGGCACGTCCACCTCCGATATCCCCACGAAATACAAATATCAGACATCAAGCCCCAATCAAACAACCAACCATAGGATGGGGGAAAAGAGATTTGGCACCAAGAGATAAGAAAAGCCAAAAATCTAACTCCAACAGACATTAGAGAGGAACCAACAAAGTATCGAGCCTTCCTGGATGGATGGAAATAGATGTTGAAACAAGGGAAGCCCAAAAGTCCAAGAGACTAAGAGGAAATTTGGAATGGAGCAAGGGAAATATCAAGGAATCAGACCTTTCCAGGAAAGCACAACCAAGATGACAAGTCCAATGGGGCTAGAGGGATGAAAATGACTGACAACTCGAAGGACAAAGAGCAACTATCAAGGAATTGAGGAAAGAAAGGATGGTAGGGAGATAAGAGAAAGCCCGAAACTTCAAAAGGACGATAAATACATAGGTGAATTTCAAGGACTTTGATAGAGTTTTGGACCATCAAGGGGGATAGAAGGAGGTACCCGAATAGAGAATGGTTGAAAGTTTGTCTTCGATAAGTTACATAGAGCAAATCAACAAAGTATCATATTGTCAAGGAATTGAGGAGTTGTGGGAAAAAGTAGCAAGGGATGGATGGATGGGGAAGTCGAAAAGTCCAATGGAGTAATGGACTTAGGCTTTTATTAGACTTTTGGACTTCGAGGATCAGGAATGTCAACGGCATGGAATTAGGGGATGCAAAACTTTGAAACTCTAATAATAAATCACTTAGGCTTTTATAACCTTTGAACTTCAAGGATCGAGGATGCCTAAAAGAGGTACGAATGTATGGGAAACCATGATAGTCCAAAAGATTACCAAACTTAAAACTTAGAAATTTTGCAAGGGTCTCTAGGTGAGGTTTCGAGACCAATGGGAAGGGCATGCTAGGATGGCAACGCCCGAATCTCCAACAACCCAAAAAACAAAAGATTTAGCCAATTTTGGAGGAAATAGAGTCGTGAGTCGTGAATGGCAAGGACAATATGCAAACACGAACAACCCCAAAACTCCAAAAAGGCAACAAACAAACCAAATCCAAGGAAAACATCAATATTACCCACACTTAAAACTTATTATGGATTTTGAGCAACGATTTATATCTAGGGAACCAAATAGGATATCTTAGATTGGTCATCAACAATGGGTCAACTATTACAAAGACACACAAAAGGGACTCAAGCAAAAATGACACTACATATTTGAGAAATGTCACCCAAGTCATTCCAGAGTAATCATCAATCAACAACATACTATACCTATCACCTTGAGAGCTTCTTATTCTGGTAGTTCCACATAGGTCTATATGCACCAACTCCAAAGGTCCTACAATAGAATATTCTTTAGTTTTGAACCTCTTCTTTGTTTGGTTTCCAAACTGACACTCCTTGCAAATTGCATTGATAGGCTTTGTAATCCTTGGCAAATCTCTCACAGCATCAGTAGAATGATCTTCACTAGGCTATCAAAATTGATGTGACCCATTCTTCTATGCCATAGCCAGCTTTCATTGATTTGAGACATAAAGCACTTAACACCACCACCTTCAAGTTGATAAACATTTCCTTATGCCCTTGTTCCAACTACAACCAATGTTCTAGAGCTTCCCTTTTTTATTTCACAACCATCATCCTGAAACACCAAATTGTTGTTGGAACACAATAATCTATTGAGAGGGGAGGGGAATCAGTAGATACTAAAAATTTTAGTTCAAAAAACTTTCTGCAGACTCAACCTATGAACTCAAATGTGCAGATTAAAGCATGAACAAATATGACAACCACATGCACATGAAAGATCAAACCACAACACAGGATGCATGTGAAAAACCCAAGGTTGGAAAAACCACGATGAGAAATGCTGCTAGGATCTACTGTCCTAATCCAGCCTCACAAAGGAAACTCTTGTTACAACATTTAGGGCACCAATCCAAGGAAGCTCCAACTCCCTAATTTAGGAGCAACAACTCCAAGGAGACTACAATCCCCTACTCTCAGCTACAACTCAATATAATTGAGGCCACAACCTCTACAGGATTACAAACTCAAATTTGCATAAAGTGGTCCTACAAAACCTGATAATGCAACATTACACTCAATATATGACTTCAGCTCACTTTTTGCTCACACTCCTTTTACTACAATCAGATTCAACTGTTCATACAGAATTTGACAAAATTGATTCAGTATCTTGTTATCACTCTTTACTCTCTCAAAAGGCTCTCTTCCACACATCTTCACATTTTTTATCAGCATTTTTATATCACTTTCTAACTTCACCGACAAACTCCACCAATCACATAGCAACCGTTTTGCAAATCCAATGAATATTTCATTTCACAAAAACTGGAACATTAGGGTTTACATGTCGGTTATTCATTTTCCTATGCAAGGGATTCAACTTCAAACAGTGCCTTCTTCTTTGCCTTAGTACCGCCATTGTGTCCAATAAACAGTAAGTTCTTTGTTGGACATTAACTTGGCAATCAGTGCAAACATTTCATTCGTTCATCCTGTCACTCAATTCAATTTCATCTCTTGTATAAGGAATTGTGCACCAATCAAACGATCTGCATGAAATCATTATCGTCAAATATCCATTGTTTGATTCCCGCCATTTTCAAAACCGTATCGCCATATCGAGGAGACACAAAACATTGTCCCATTGAACTTCACCTTTCTCTTCGATGAGCACCCTTGCATCTGCATCGTCTGACCCACCTTCGCCAAACTACACCGTCGATCTCATCATCAAATGACAGTGTTTGATCTCCGCCATCCATCAAACAATATTGTTATATTGAAGGGACGGAAAAAATGCTTCCAGCAAAACTTAACTGTCCCTTCAATGAACAGACTTCAACCCGCATAACGCCATTTAATCATTGACCAAGGAAAAGCTTCATTGATTTGCAACAACAATGCAAAAACAACCACTAAATGTTTGCCACATGTCAAAATTGTATTCGCTTTCCATATACCACACGAAACCTTCGTTCAAGCCATGTGTCAAGCACCCACTAGCCCGCAAGGTCAACAATAGTCAACGCACACAACCAGCGAAGTGGCGGGCAACTTCCTATTGTTGACAATCGGGGATCGGGGATCCCTCATTTTGCATACCAGCATGACAAACATCACACCAAGCAACGAAGAGCAAAGCCTTTTTTTGGTTCGAGGTTCAGGGTTCCTCAATACACAATATTGCAAACAAACTAAGTAAAGCTTATGTTGAAACTCCGAAGTCCGACTTGCCGAAAACCTTCAAATCGTCTAAGTCTTCTTCTAAGGTATTTGGTAAACGGTAATACCGACGATCGATGCTCGATACTCTTCAAATCTTCAAAGGCTTTTCAATGCATATGGTAAGTGATAAGCCCGAAGCCTGAACTCTGAAACCAGATAACTTAGCACAAATTTGACTAAGTCTTTTACACTTCTTATGTATGATATCTCTCAGATCTTCTTTTGACTTCAATGACACCATATGCCAACAATCTCCTTTCAAAATCAGGTTCGAACAAACTCTGTCCAAAACATCTCTGATCTCTTTTTGACATCAATGGCAACCTTATGCCAACAATTATATCCTTGCTACACATCTATCCTACACTAAGAAGATTATGTCAAAGACCCTTGACATAAAGAACATCATATTGAACCTTTTCCACAAATCTTAGCAGATGTATCATCACCAAACTTAACAAGACCACCATCATAATTTTCAAGCTTAACAAACTTACTCTTATCACCAGTCATATGATTTGAGCATCCACTATTAGTTATCCAGTAGTTTCTCACTTTTGTTGCATGAAAAGCAGTCAACATAGTTCCTTCAATACTATGACCTGTTTCCCGAGTAATTTCCTTCATACATCTTCAGGGTTCGTAGAATTAGTTCCAACATTTAAAGCCATGAACAAGCATTCAGCACTTCCATCATCTAGATACTTTGATTCCTCGTCATTAGACACACCACTATCTTCTTGAACATAATAACTCTTCTTGAAAAATTTACCTTTATGATCTTTATGTCTAATCATTTGCAACTTTGATTGGAAATTTAGAAGCATAATGACCTGTCATTCCACAATTGAAACACTTAAAGGGTAACTTACCTCTATATTTACCAGTGCGCTTTTTCAGTCTTCTTACAAAATTGCTTCCACCTCATCAAGATCATCCGAATCAAAATCATCATTCTCTTTCTTACTAACTTCAAAAGCAGTGTCTTTCTTTGGAGCATCTTGATCAAACTCTCTTAATTCAAAAGCAGTTAAAGCACCAAACATTTGATCTCTAGAATACTGATCTAAATTCTAAGCTTCCTCAATAACAGAAACTTTAGCACTATAAGTTTTCGGAAGAGTTCTCAATACCTTTTTCAAAACTTCACTTTCCTCTAGTTTTCCACCAAGACTGTTGCTGGCATTGACAATTTCATCCACCCGGAGCATGTAGCTTGCAATATCTTCATCTTTTGACATCCTTAGGGTTTCAAATTTGGTTTTGAGATTATGCATCTTTGCTTGCTTGACCTTATCATCTCCTTCATTAATGCTCTGCAACTTTTTCTAGATCTCTTTAGTAGTTTTGAGGCTTATCACCTTCTTAAGTTCTAAATCAAAAAGTCCACTCAAGATAGCATTCCTTGCTTCGCCATTATTCTCATAATCTCTGATGACATCATCACTTGCCGGAGGAGTAGTAGGCATAGTGTATCCAATTTCAATTGACTTCCAAACACTAAACCCTAATGAGACAAGAAAGGCTTCCATCCTGGCTTTCTAGAAAGCATAATTTGATCCATCGAACATAGGGACCTTGATACCGTTCATGTGCGCCATCGGATCTACCTCAAGCGGTTAAGCTTCTTCCAAGGAACCATAGCTCTAATAACAATTGTTAGACACACAGGACAACTAAGAGGGGGGGTTCAATGATCTGTAATTAGAGGTTTACAAAATAACTTGCAAATTAATCCTAATTACAGTTTTTTCCCAATCGCAACAGGATTGCGTGACTATGTTGTTTAACCGTTGAAATTACAAAATAAGTAATTAGAAATTCAAATACTGAATTTAAACTACAGAGAAAATTGAGACAGAAGAGAGAAGAATGAGACAAAGAAATAGAAGGATCACAACGCGCAGATTGATAACGGAGTTCGTCCAATGTGGACTACGTCTCCAGGTCCACTTCTCAACGTTGGGACCGCTTTATTGATATTGCCAAGCAAAATTATGCTTTGTTACAATACCCAAGCTCCAAGAACCTGCAATAATCTCTCCACAATCTCTCACTCTTTTACAATTTTTGGTGTACAAAAACACCTTGTAAATTCTCCTCCAAAGAATTATTTCTCCCAAAATGAACTTGAATAATTCTCCCTGTTACAATTCTCTCCAAAAAAAATCTACCACTCAATAATTTCCAATGTCCCTTTACAAAAATCACCCCTTTATATACACATTTATTTGCTAATATGGCTTTAACCATATTATTTTGCAAATATTGCATATCTCCCGTATACAAGTAAAAATTCCAACCATTTCCCCCTTTTACAATAAAAAACACTAATATCCCGTTAGTATAACAAATTAATCTTTCAAAAATAAATCCCCCTATGGCTTTTATAATTCTAAGCCATACAATTAAAAAACGAACCCCTTTAACTATGGTCCGTTATAATTTTGGACTTACAAATAATAAAATCCCTTTTAAATGAATGCCTTATAATTCAAGCCTTTAATCCTTTCGGGATTTATTCCTTTAATAATCTTTATGAATTATTTTAGTTCTTATTTAAGCCGCTTGAAATATTATAATTTGGGCTTAAAGGAGTTAATTGTTGAAATATGAGTTTACCGGCTTTTTTTCCTCTCTTTGTTTTATGGGCAAGGAAAAGAGGATTTTAAGGGATAAAATCCCACCAAATCCTCCTTGAAATCATAAAAATCTTTTAATTTTTAAACCATACGTGTTTTCTTTTAACAATATGGTTTAATCCATATTCCTTTTTCCACCATGTCTATGCCAACTCACCACTCCTGCCATGTCACCACCTGCCACGTCAGCTTGCTGATGTCATCAAAGTCAACCAGAGTCAAAATTTTGACCAACCTTTGACCAGCCATAACTTTCACATACGAGCTCCATTTTTGAAACCGAATATAGTTCCGGAATCAACGCGACGAGCACTACGACTTGGCATCATTTTTATTTAATTTTGAGACAATCAATTTTTTGCCTTTTTCAACCCTTGATTCGCCTGTTTGACCGAACCTTTGACTGAGCATAACTTCTGCATACGGACTCCTTTTGAGCCCATTAAAGTTGCGTCAAGATCGTGTCAACGAGCTCTACGCATTGGTGCTTCTTTGGATGAATTCTAAGACTGTGAAATTTGAAGGTATTTTGGATCCACCTGGATCATTCAATCAGTTGTACACTGAAATCATCAAACCCTAACTATACTTCAAACCCTTATTATGCATCAACATGAATGTAAACAAACTAAAACATCAACACATCAACATCCATACACAATGGAACACTAGATTTACGTGGAAAACCCTATCAGGGAAAAACCACAGTGAGGATTAACTCACATATATATGAATAACAACACCGAATACAATAGGCTCACTACCAGAAGGGCTCACTACCCAAAGGACTCGCTGTCCAAAATAGAAGAGAATAGAAGAAGACTGTTACAAGGAGGTTTACTACCTCAGAGCAACAGGAAGATCCACAACAACACCATCCGCAACCTTCGACTCACTGCCTCCAATAACTTTTGGTACAATAAAAATGTAGACACCTTTTGCTCACTACATCTGGTAGCCTTGCATATATATCCTCCACGACCTCAAACAACCTTGTTTAGGTCGGCCTCAATGAAGCATATGCACCTCAAACATGCAACCAACAAATAGGTCGGCACCAAACACTTTTGCGGTGGAAAGAAGTGAAGGCAGACCATGACAAGTGCTATGTAGGACCCAAATCCACACCGATACGCTTCCACAAACACGAAACACATCCACAACTAACACTAACACGCCAGGTCGACCAAACCTATATTAACGCTACCAAATAATCAATTCACTCTTCACCAAGTCCAAAAACATCCTACCGACCACAAAGAAACATCACACAACATCCCAGAATATTTCACCATCACCAAAATATTCTGCAACACTGCTACAACCACCTGCAACTGAGAATACTATTATCCTGTGCAACCAACCACATTGCCACAGGCATACAACCCACTAACCAACCTTGCGGAACAACTTAACACACAAAACTCCAAGGGAAGGTAGATACAAACAATATTAGCACGTTCCCAAATCCGCAAGACAAGAAACCTCAACGCGGAGAAATGCGAAGCAATTCCATTTCTCCCAGACAACCTTCCTCATAGGCAAACACACTGTCAAACACATCTTCCATTGCCGCATGATCCAGAACTTGAAACTTTCGATATAACACCTCTGAACATCTCATCCAAGCTGCACAAGCACATCTTCAACCATGAAGAAATGCGGAGCACAACACAGAACATAACCCTGTCACCTTGTGTGAGTAGAATAAGGAATGAAAGAAGTCAAGCTCTTCTGTTTCCCCTTAGTTTTTCACCTTTCTTCAGCAAATTGTATAAGTAAAGGAAAACAATTTGTAATTCTTTTTTTTTTTGTATTAATAAAATTGTCTCAACCTAGTTAGTACTTGAGATCATCTCTATTTTGTACAAACTTGAGGCTGAACGTAAATGATTCTAAAGGTCCTATGCTCTCTATCATGACCCCTCCCTTCTAATCCCCATCTCTTGGTATCTTATATTCTAATAAACTCTTCCCATGGATCATCCTCCATATAATAACGGTGATATCAGTTGTAAAATATAATGAAAGAGCAAATGTATTTCATTCCTCCACATGATAGCTGCATTCTTCTGTGTGAGGATTAATTACACCTCTAAGCACCCTTCTTGCTATCATTTTCACAACTTGGGAGAGCAAGATCTTGGCAGCAAACCCTTCACTCAACGCATGTGTCAGTACCTGCTTATCCTCCTCTATTTGTTCATGATTTTCTCTTTGTATTCGAGCTTGTTATTTGCTTCTTGTCTTCTTTGGATTGTTTTCTCCAATTTTTCCCATGTGAGAATTATCTGTACATTTCTCGAAGTGAAACTTTGTTTCATGCTTTATGAGGATTATATGTTTGTGTGAATGAACCAACTATTTTTTTAATCGTTATAAAATATGGCAAGAAATCCAAGACTAAGCCTTTCTTCCTTTGAAAGTCGATGGAAACATCCATATAGGATAATTTGTATTTAGCCTGCAATATAAACAAGAATTTTTGGACATTGTTTCTGTCGAGATTGAATTATGTCCTATTTTAGGTAATACAAACCTTTAGAACCATGGAAGCCCCACCTTTTCGATTACTAGGTCTCAATTTATCCTTCCTCTAAAAATATATTTTTTGGGAATGAGTCGATGGTGAGTGAATATATTTAAAAGCTAACCCACCTTTTGCTTTCAATAATAAAATGGATTTCCCATGTTTTATTATGCACCCAATTTTCTTATTCATGGTGATTATGAATAATGAGGATTATTTTGTTGAGAGTTGTTGGAGCAACAGGCTAATCATCTAATTAATTAATTAATCACCTTTTACTTAATTCACTTAAGCTAAACTTAGGAATTGCATTTTTTGTTATTAGATTGGCTAATAAAAGCACATGTTGTCTCATTGCATAGGATGGTGAGACTTCTCAGAAGCTAATTTAATCCTCACCTAGGGTTTAGATCTAAGGTTTCTATCTCCTGTACATAAGGATTGATTCTACATTGTAATTCATTCAGGTTATTTGCATCAATTCAATTCTCAAGCTTATTGAGCACATTCTTGTTTTTTTTATCTTCTTTATTGTGATAGGTAATTGCTTGCAAGTGATTTATGGGTCTTGTGGGTTGAATCAGCAGTACCTACATGGTATCAGAGCGCACTAGATTTGCAAACCCCTATTCAATTTTTGAAGAGATTAGGCCTTGAGTGATTTTTTGGTGTGTCTTGGAGCAAAACTGACCTCGCCATTGCATTTGCAACGGTTGTAAACATATAGATTGACTTTTGTTTCGTGGAAAACAAAGAAGTTAAAATTTGGGCACATTTTTTGTGCAATGTTTTTTGAGGTGAAAAATTATGTATGGATCCGTACAGTTGTGTGCAGTCGTACAATCGTATTAGTGCAAGCGCCATTAATAGCTACGCAAGCGTGAAAAAAAATTCGCAAGGTTTTAAAAATTTAGGCAAAAAAAGTTCAATTAAAATTTTTTTGGAGTAACAAAATTTAAAAAAAGTATCACTAGCAGTTTGTTTTTTTGGTCAACGGCATTTTTGGAATATTCCCTAGGAATATTCTCGAGAATATTCTATGCAGTCTGAGCACAACTCCTCTTAGGTGATGCGGCCAAATCACGCCACCTCCACTTAGTCTCGCCACCCCATGCGCCAACCCTAGCAGGCTCCATCCATTTTCCTTGTGGTCATATCGACAACCAAGGGCTTCAACTCAACTCCTGTGCCTAATCCCCTAGTCGCACATCTGACCAGAGGCTATTTTTTTAGCCACCAGTGCTCCCTGAGGGCCAAATTGGGTAGTTTCACTAATCGGGTATAAATTGAGCATACGATCCCTGATTTTTGAAAACGTTATATCATTAGAAAGCTTGTTCCGGGTTCGTTCCAGATCTGAAGCCATTTTTCCAAATTCTGCTCCTGATTAATTCTAAAGGCCTTTGAAGTCAGATCAAGTTGTTTTCACTCAAGCGGCCATAACTTTTGACTAGTATATCAAATTTTCATGACTCAAGTGGCGTTGGAAAGTTGATTTCGTCCTCTACACAGATCCCAAAACTATTTTTCCAAAATATTTACCAGGGACTTATTTTCATCAGATCTCAGGTTTGCCTTTTTTCAGTTTTTCCCTTGAAAAAAGTGCAAATTAGGCTATTTTTTGGGGGTCAAATGTTTTTTTTTCACATTGAGGGTATACATTGTTGCATCATTTCATTTCTATACTTTTTATATCAAATAATCATGGATCCAAATCACATTGCTCCCCTTACTCCATTCAACTATTATGGTTGGACAAAACAAATGGAAATTCATCTAAAGAAATAAGGGTTGTACAGAGTGACCATGGGTACAGAAGTTGAACCTATAGGTGTTGCTGAGAAGAGAAAATGGTTTAACAAATGTGATGAGGCTTTTGGGACATTATGCATGTCTATGTCTCTTGATCTTCTCTTTCATGTTGAATCTTGCACCACGCCCAATCAAATCTAGACTCAATTACAGTCCTTGTTTGGGAAGTAGGATACTATGAGAGGATTTCAATTGGAGCATGGGCTTATTGGCTTAAATCCTTCAGATTTTGACAACATACAGGACTTCTTCACGAAACTCAAATCTCTCAAATTGCAGTTGACTCAATGTGGTATTCAAAAAGAGGACTCTCAGTTGATACTTTCCATTTTTTCCAAGCTTGGACCAAATCATTCAATTTTTGTATCTACCTTTTATGCCACAAAGGATGCTCTTCGTAACAGATTCACTATGTTGTCTTGTAATGTCCCCTCCTAGCCTTTGAGCTGTGGATATAACCTTTAGCCTATTCCAGAGTTCCTGTAGGCTAAACGGTGTTGGTAAGGGAACTCAGTTCGAGTCCTTCTGTGGAGCTTTTTCGGAGTTCTAATGGAATTTCTATTTTTAGCAAAGGGCCAAGTCCAGCACTTACTATTTATAGTAAGTCACTTTGCATATCAGTTTCATACCAGTTTGAGTTTTCAGTGTTTCTTACTATTTTTAGTACTGTCTATTTATGGAAAGTTGGTCCAAGTCAAGCTACTTCAGCAGTGTCATTTCAATTTGGCGTTGGGTTGCTAAGGTCTAATTATTTTAATGCTTGTTTTTCCTCTCTTGTAATATTTAAATAAATTTATTTTATAACTTATTATTGAGGGTCTGAGGGGACATCAACTTGTACCTCGGCGCCTAATTGATGAACTTAAGTTGTTTTTAAAGCAACAAAATCACATTTGAAGGCTGGTTAAGGGGGACGCCTAAATGGAGTTATATGAAGTTTAAAATGACGGCGTAGTCTTTGGAGGGGAAAGTGGAGTTTGAAACCTAAGTTGCCCTAATTCCTCATTGAGCCTATATTATCTCTTTTTGCGCCTCATTTGGTTATGTTAAAAGTGGATGCATAACAGGATGCTACCGGTTTTACACCAGAGGTCTGCAGTTTGTTGTTGAGGAAGGAAACCCTCTACAATCGGAAGTTGGTTTCGGTAGTGAAACACCTACCCTAACTGGTTGGGGTGTGGTTCCATTCAGGGATCACTTCAGAGCTTCAATATTCTCAGTTTTCAGTCAAGAAACATGAAGATATTTGAATACTTTTGAGGTTTGGTGTTTGGGTTTGGCTTGTGAAAGCGTGGCTTCATTTTGGTGTGATTTGGGAGTGGTTTCAGAGGTTTCTGGGCATTTTCATAATATGGTCTGAACCTGGTTATCAGATCATATCTTCCAAATGGCTTGAGTATTCCTTATGGGTATTGCTTCTATGGGTGCTCCTCATCAAGGCGCCACTAAGCAAGTGTTTACATGATTTTTCTGAGCGTGCACTGTTTTTACAGAGCAAATCGCCCTATTCAGCCAATTGCCCAGTTTGAGGGTCATCTCCAGATTCCAGTATGGTAATGTTGAGGACTATCAATGCGGTCTGTTAGTGTGGTTTTGGCGCTGAGAAAAGGCAAGGGTTTGACTGTTATTTACCTTGGTGACGTTCATTGAAAAGTGAAGTTCTTTATCTGCTGTTATGAGCTTCAAAACAGTTCTGATTGCTATTTTTCTGAGTTTGTAATGAACTTATTAAAGACTGAAAATTTCCGTTATTGTTCTAAGCAATACAAAGTCTGAAAGTTATCTTTGCAAGCAATTCTTTCATGTTATTTTCATGTATTTCATGTTATGATCATTCTATGTATGCAAACATTGATTGACACTTGAAACAAATAATCAAACATTCTCAAACCAACACAATCAGCATATCAGTGGAAAACAAAAAAAATAGGGGCAGTCATTACACGTCTCTTGATGACTTTGCTTTATCTCTCACTCGGGAACAAGCTAAGTTGAAGTCTTCCACATCACAGGCACTTATTGCATCACAAGGCACCAAAGATCAAAAGGCTTCAAATGGCAAAGGAAAGAAACAAAAACACAAGTCACAGGAGAGGCACAGGGAATCTCAATCACATGATTCCATTGATTCTTCATCCTCTTCGAAGGGGGACACATCTAAGAAGGATTTTCCAACATGTGGTTATTTTAAAAAAACAAGGCATGGTGAACAAACTTGTTACAAGAAACAGTTAGATGAAATGAGGCAACTTCTAAAGGAACATAACATTTCTTTGCCTTCTAAATCTACAAGTTCATCATCCTTTTCTTCTCAATCATCATCTTCTACACACACAGGTATTGCAGGAATTGCTAATGGGAGTGATAAGATAGATGATCATAGAATGAAAGGCCATGCTCTCACTGCATCCATGCATCCTCAATCCTGCAGATGGCTTCTTGATGCAGGTGCTTCTCATCATATGGCATCATCTATGGGCATGTTCTCTTCATTTGAGCCTTGTGATTCACCTAATATTTTGATGAGTAACAATACATATATGAAGGTGTTACACCCCTAACTTTAACTATGTTTTACTTTTTACTTTTGAAGTAATTAGTAGATGATTACGCATGATTCAATGATTTGATGTTTAGTAAAATGTCTGGAAAAGTTAATGTTTTCCTGAGTTATGTGTATTTGACTATAATTGACATGTGTTAAAAGTTGTCAAGGTGTGATGATTTCATAAGGATTATGAAATGATTAATGATACTCTAATATCGAGTTGGTGATTGCAAGTTGCATTCAGGGAACAGGTTTCCACCCCTCTAAGAAAGGGAGGGAGAGCATCATCGGAGAGAATGGTGTAGATATAAGGAAAAGAACAGGTTGTCACCATCTTAGGTCTAGGATTGGTGCAAAATGGTGAACCTATTTGAGTTGGGTAAGTGGTACTCAACCTTTGTGTGTAAATCAAGATTTATATTCGACAATTGTCGATTTATGTTAAGGAAACTTTGATTGTCGACAAGGATTAGTCGATAGTCATTAGTTTTTATGTGTTTAAAATGTATATACTCAAAAGAGAGTAAATGCATAGATATGCTAGTGATTTAACTATCGTTTTGGTAATTTCCAGATAAAATACCAACATGTTAAATTCATATGTTTTCGATATATACACAAGATTGTGAGAGGTACAATACCTCGACCCCAATCACACATCTTGTCGAATGAATTATAAAGACGCAAGTAAACGTCGTATATACAATCATTATGATGATATATGTTTATATATTTAATTTATGTTAAGTTGAAGTACGAGTTTAACTTATTCTAAATTGTTGTAAAACTTGGGGAAGTTAGAACAATGTTGTTAGTGGGATTATCCATTACCAACCTCATTATCAATGAATCATCCTTTCTTATTGATAAGCATAGTAATGATTTAGAGAGAGAGATGGGAGGGTCGTTGTGAGGTTTGGAAATTCCCCTCAAACCATGCATGCTCATCTAAGAGCATTCGCAGACTAATATTGTGGAGAGACCCACGACTTAGTGGGAACTATCTGTTGCTTATTAACTACTTTGGGTAGTTGAATAACAGTTGGCTTATTGATTAAAAAGAAACCGTTATGGGAGGGTAAGACAAAAAGGAGGAATTAATACTTTGAAAAGGTAAAAAGATTTCCATTTTTGGTGAAGCCACAAGAGTGGCAACAGGGAATGGAAGGAGACCACGTCATGTTAATGGGAAAACGGTCTTCCTCTATCGGCCTCTATCTCAGTGTTTATAACTAATTCTTGCGGGCTTTTTGGGGGGAGTTTTTCATGAGTGGAAAAAAATTAAGAAAAGGAAAAAGAGAGAAGATAACTAATTTCTTTTAATCATTTTCTGGGCGGGGGGTATGAGGAGAAAGGGGAATCAGGGAGAGAGCAACATTTGGGGTGAGTGACATCCTGCTTAGGCAACAACAATGGTTTCATGGAGAACACATGCCTTCCTCGCCGACAACCAAAATTTCACATTTGTGTCTTCCTTCTCCTCTTGCCGGTTGTCTCCTCTTCTCTGGTTTTGAAACACATGCACACTAAAGGCAGAAGGTGAGCAAAAAGTATGCGCAATGTAGGTCCATCATTCGAATCCTATACTATGTCTTATGAATACCAGGTCTTAAAAATAAAATTAAAAGAGCGTGGAAGCAGAAATGAGCAACCTATAAAAAATAGATACCACATTTTCAAGGGTCGAGGCTATGACTAGTAGAAAGAACGCAAGGGACATTCCATTCTGGTGAATGGAGAAAGAGCCGTAATCTATGGTTAAGCGCATATTGCTGCCAACCTCATTTACCCGACAACTAGATAAAGATAAGTAACCTTTTCGTTCTTGATAATGGATTTGGCCATTCCTAGTCTTTGCATATATATTTTGGATGCTATTGGTGCATTAAAATCGGTAATGAGTAGTTTTATCTAAAATCCATCTCATGCATAGATCTTTAACTGTTTCATGAATTACCCATGCCGAGACAGTTCATCTCTTGAATTTTTCCTAGAAAGAGTAAGTTCCAAGAAAAATTTCATTGATTAATATGAAACTTTCTTCATTCTTGAAATATATATAAAACCATAGTTCCTTTGTGGTATTAAACCAAGCTCGAACAATTGGAAAATAAAGAAGTATAAGATATGACTAAAGCACAGCTAAGTGTTAGTTTGGTTGTCAAGAATGCCTACTGGAGTAACGTATAATTATTCTTGTTTCTTTTAATAACTACTTGTTGAGTGACATTGCTTTATTTTCCATATTGCAATCTTTATCATAGCCCGAGGCCATGCAGGCCGAGTGACATTGGTCTATATTCCTTATTGCAATCTTTATCACTGCTCAAGCCCATATAGGTAGAGTGGCATTAAACTTTATCCTTTATTGCACCTCTAGCTTGAGGATATTAAGGCCGAACAACATTTTATGAAATTCATTGTATCGTTATAGCTTGAGGCCAGGGTGGTCGAGCTTTCAATCTTTATACTTCTTAACTGTGCTAAGAGCTCACGGCTATGAAAACTGAGCTATTTTGCATTGGTTGCCAAGTTGTATTTATAGCTCGTGACCTCAAGGGCCATGCTAAACACTTGAAACACATACCGCACTGACGCTCAAGGCCATCATTACTGAACCCTTGCATTATAGTCAACATGTATACGTCAATTAATGATGATTGTGTTTATGGCCAATATGGCCTTAGCAAGTGAGTGCTTAAAGCACTCAACTAAAAGATGGCTCACTTGTATAAAGTTCGAATGTGGTTTTTTTCTTACGGATATAATTATTAAGACTACAGTTATAATAAGCGACAACTTGCATGCTAGCCAAGTCACTAGAGATGAATTGAGCTATTAATGATAACTACCCTCTATTTAAGTGAGAGTAGAGATACTACCTAAGCTCATAAGGGTAATATGAGTCATCATTCATCACAAAATCACACTAATTAACTAAGGAAAAGCAAGGAATGCCTAGTATAGTATGAAGACGATTCTATCTTACATGATTATCTATTTAGATGTTGTGAACCGTGATAGACCTAGAATAGTAAATGTGGTTCAGTTTGTGTAATCGCTAAGAGTGGAAGGAGGACGAGGAGTGACAAGATCCTCATTACAAAGGTAACCTAATTGGTCGAAACAAACCCAAGATGGGATTCAATTGTCTTAGTATGGACTATGAATCGAATGAATCCCACTTACTTTAGACCTTGAGTGAAAGGACAATTTAAATTTACTATAAGACATGATGGCTTATAAGTCGAGTCAAGGTGGTGGACATACGACAACGTTTAATGCATAATGTTTATGCATGAAAATATTCAACCAAAGTAATGCATCTATCTTCGCATGTATTGTCGGACCACAGTGCTCTAGATGTGTCTCCAGTAGTGTCATACATAGTTGGAAGTGGATCTATAGTTGTGTGACCGTGAGACATTGGGAAGGACACAACACCTGACTCTCAGATGGCTAACCTATGGGATTCCTAATATCTAACCTTGAGCATTATGGAAAGATAGTATTATTTTAGATATTATATTGGTGACGAAATACCTCGAATACTATGCCCATTCATGTTACATGAAACCTGAACTTGAGCAATACCAAGTGGTCAAGGAAAGACTAGAAGTATTTTGTTCTTATGTTTTGTTACATTTATGCTATTACCTTCGGAAAAACAAGGATGGTTGATATTTCCATGTATTGGGTTAGAAAAGCTAAACCCTAGTATTAAAACAATGAGGCTATAGGAAATCGGATATGACATTGTACATATATCTATATTGATTGACAGTGAAAGGTCAAGGAAACCATAGAACAAGACAGGAAGTCTTTATAATACCTTAAGAGATTCTTTGATAATGTTGAAACTCGAAGTAATGCATAAAAGATGTTTGGGTATTGAATCTTGAGAGTAAATGACAGGAAGTCGTAAACCCTAGATATTGCAAGAATGAAATAAGGGACTTTTAAAAGGTTTGAAATACCTAAATCTTTACATTACATGTATATCCTGGAGAAAGGATTAGTTCAAAGTCAGTTTGGCTAGAATAGATTTTTTGTATAAACTAGTTGTATCTAGAGTACCATACAGTAAGTATAACTATAGAATGAGATAGTTTCTAAGACGAGTCAAAGGTGTGTGTCTAGATCCAGCATGACCAATCAAAATGATCATACTTAGCTAGAAGGAATCTGAAGTTGTATGGTCGATTTAGTTTTGTAGGACACATCACTAGGACTTAGATGGTGAAACTTGACAGTTCCTTATATCTTTACCCTTCGTGAAGGGCAGGGCCAGTTCCTGTTAGGAATTGAGTGGGGGACCGCTTGAGTCCGTGGTGTAGGCAAAGCACTCAGATAATGCTCTCCCTCTGTAGCAGAAGACTCATCGAGTCTCGTGAAGATCGATATCAACATTCCAGATGCAGTGAACTCCATGTTATGGTTTATGATAGTCAACCTATGAGGTAAAACTATTCTTTATGCTAAGTGTATTTTATGTGATATAAATGAAAAGTGTAAGGATTTCTCTTGATTTTAGCTACAACTACATATGAATACAAGTTTGAATTTATCTGGAAAAGTTGTACTTTATTCTTGTGCTTATGCAAATGTTTTTAAAAGAAAAGAAAAGAAAAAAATTCTCTCATGGTTACTAAGTTTATTTACCTTCTAGTAAATTCTTGAGTATTAAGAGGAGGGATGTTACAGAAGGTATGTAGGAAAGGTTCTATTGATATGGGGGATGGAACTCTTAACAATGTACTTTGTGTTCCTTCTTTGACATCAAATCTCCTTTCTATTTATCAAGTTACTCATAGTGGAAAAGCTAAGACAGTTGAGTTCACTCCTGATGAAGTCTGCATAAGGGACTTGGAGACTAGGGATATCATTGCTATTAGGATGGTTGATCATTCATCTTGTTTGTATTCCTTTTCACATTTTGCTTCAGCTGCAGATAATGTTCCTTTGATTGCATATCACACTCATTCATCACGTGTGAATCATGTTTGTGAGAAGTTTGGTCATCTACACCTTTGTATTCTAGAGACCAATGCTAAGCTTTCTACCCCTGCTTCTTCAGCTATCAGTGCTTATATTTAGTGGAGTCTCATACTGTAGATTGTTAGAATAATATATTCATCATGTTAATGGTCAAATGTAATGTTTTAGTTAGTTTAGTTTCTACTGTTTCTACAGTAGTCTGTAACTAGATAGACATCATAAATGTCTATAGTGTTTTGTATCTTTTATATATTGTAATCTTCTTTTTTCTGTTAATAGAAGAATGTTTTACCATTCACATGGTATCAGAGCCGACTAGGGTTTTTGGGAGCCTTTGTTTCGAAATATTTCGTGAGTTTTGAAGGAGCTGTAATTCGAAAAATTCTGGGGAATGCTTTGTCTTAAAAAATCCTGTGATTTTCTTAAGGGTTTTTTTGGTCACGTCCTCTCTGCCTAGGCATCTCTCTTCTTCATGTTTTTTTGTTTTCTTCTCTGTGCGCGTCCTTTTACCAGTATTTGGGCGTGATTTTCGTCTAAAATCCTGCGTTATTTCTTGTGAGCGATTTTCATAATCGCGTTTTTTTTTCTCCTAAGCTTGCGCACGACTTCCACAGGCCGAGCGGCCTGGTTTCTGCCCAGTCGCGTTCTCCTACGTCAGCCCTTCTTCAACCCACGACGGGCCATTTCTTTTGGCTACGCCTTTTTTTTAGAATCGTGAGTTTTTTGTGTTGTTTTTTCATGTTTCGTGCGCGATTTTTTGGTCGTGCAACTACAGACTTTCTTTGGCGCAGCCTCCATTTCCCCCAGCGCGTTTTCCCTTGTTCCTGGCCTGCGTTTTTTTCCTTTTTTGGGCATTTTTCTTTGGCACGATTTTCTCCAAAAAAAGGGAAAAAAACCTACGCTTTTCTCTTTTTTTGGCGCCAACCTAGGGTTTTCCTTTCTCCGACAAGATTCAATTCAATTCATGCGTTTTTACGGGATTCTGGGCATTTTTTGAAAAAAAATTTAAAAAATCAATCCAAGGTTCTGCAAATTTCGGCTAGGGTTTTAACCCTCAGTTTCAAGTCGATTTTTTTTTTATTGCAAATTCTGGGTGGGTTTTCCGAGATCTCAACAAGGTTGTCATTAGATTTTTCTGGGTGTCTCAAAGTTCGTGCCTTGAAATTTGTGCAAATGGGTGCTGACGAAATTTTCTAGGTTTTCAACAACATTTTCTGGGTACTCTTCATATCTTCTATGTTTTGTCTTCAAAGTGCCTCGAAATCTATCCTAGGGTTTCTGCTTTGAATTTGTGCTATTTTTGTTTTCATTTTGCCTTCACCAGTTTGACCTCAATGTACATGATGGTATCTCTAACAAATATAATGCTCGAAAGCAGCCAGAAGTTCAATGGGAAGTATTACAACACCTGGAAGCAGCGCATGATTACGATCTTTGAATATTGTTGCCTCGATCAAGTCGTTTTGGGAAACTCAACTCGTCCCACTATAGTCGGAAAGGACCAAGACAAATGGGATGAACGCATCTGGGAGGTCATCATGCTCATCAAACTCTCAGTCACAAATGAGCAGCTACCTCAGCTACCGTCTGGCAAAACTACTAAGGATATCTGGGATCATTTGAAGGACCTTCATGAAACCTCTGACAAGAGTCGTGCGTTCTTCCTGAAGAACATGTTTTCTATCATGATGGATGAGAAGACAACTTTGCAAGCGCATCTGAATAAGATCCAAGAGATCCAAGATAAGTTGGAGGCAACTGGACGAACAATGGAAGAAGAGGACATGGTTGCCATTACTTTGAAAAGTTTGCCTAAGTCTTATGAACATTTCATCAAGACTCTCAACATTACCATCCTCTTGCAGCAGGAACACTAGAGACAACAGTTTGGAAGCAATACCAGTTCCACCTCCACAGACCAAGCATTCTCTACCAAATCTTCTGCTAAGAACAAAGGGAAGGCTCAAACTTCTCAGCCGAAAAGCTCAGGTTCTTCTCAGGACAACAAGAAGAAAAAGAACGTTTAGTGCAATTATTGCCATAAATACGGTCACATGAAGGCTGACTGTCGCATTCGATTGGCTTTTGAACAAAAGAAGCAGGGAGCGTCTCAACAAAAGGCAAATGTCGCAGAGCACACTAAGCAAAAAGAATCTGCATTCTATGCTTTTATGGCCAAGAGAACTGCAAATCCAGTAAAATCTTCTGCCTGGTATATTGATTCAAGGGCTTCTAGGCATTTTACTCTTCATCGGGATTGGTTCACCAAATATGAACCATTCTCTAATTCTGTCATTTTTGGAGGAGGCGAAGAGTACACAGTTGTTGGGAAGGGCACTGTCTAGCTTCACTCAGGAGGAAGAACTTTACTCTTTCTTAATGTTTACTATGTTCTACGCATGGAACATAACCTTCTCTCAGTCAGTCAGATCATGAGGCATTCTCCCCAGTTGGATGTTTTTTTCAATTCGTCCACCTACAACATTGTTGATAGGGAGACTCGTACTACAATCGCTATGGGACTTGAGGATCATGGTCTGTATAGACTTGCTGATTCTGGTGATTCTCAAGAGCACGCTTTGGCAGCAAGGAGTACTTCCATCAGCAAACTTTGGCATTAGCGTTATGGGCACTTGAATGTGCACTATCTCTCTCAACTGTCTCGGGAGGGTTTGGTTGTTGGTCTACCTGAGATCCAAACTCAAAATCATGGAGTTTGTGGAGCCTATCAAGCTAGAAAGCAGCATCGAACACCATTCTCGAATGGTGATTCTTGGTGAGCCTCCAAGGTACTTCAACTAGTTCACACTGATGTATGTGGACCAATGAACACTCCATCTGTTATTGGGTCCAGGTACTTTTTATTGTCTGTTGATGATTTCAGTCAGAAAATGTGGGTGTATTTTTTGAAACATAAATCAAATGTGTTCAGTACATTTCAGCAGTATAAGGCATTAGTTGAGAAAGAATCAGGTTCTCAGATTGTCACTCTAAGGTCAGATAATGGTGGGGAGTTTTGTTCAGCTGATTTCTCTTCTTTTTGTGCTACACACGGCATTAAACGCCAACTCACTACCCCATACACCCCTCAGCAGAATGGTGTCGTTAAACGTAGGAATCGCACCATTACTAAAATGGCTCGTTCTATGTTGGAGTACAAAAATGTACCTAAGAAATACTGCGCTGAAGCAATTTATACTGCAGTCTACCTCCTCAATCGGTCACCTACACAGGCCGTTAAGAAGATGACTCCTGAAAAAGCCTAGTCAAGACGTAAGCCTAAGGTGGGCCATTTGAAAGTCTTCGGTTCTACAACTCATCTATGGATTCCAGAAGCCAAGCGTACCAAGTTGGACTCCAAGAGCCAAACACTTATGTTTACTAGTTATAGCAACAATCACAAGGCATACAGGTTGATTGATGTGGAGACGGATCGTCTCATATTCAGTCGTGATGTTGTGATTGATGAAACTACTGGTCCATTTGTTCCTGCTACCAATCCTGCGGATTAGCCTATGAAGGTTTCTAATGAGGGCGTTCGTCTTCCTCTTGGTTCCCCTGATGGGAGGGCTTCAGAGCATTCTGACTCTGAAGATGAGGAGTCTACCAATCATGATCTAGCACCACTTGATTTTCCTCAGGATTCGAGATGTTGTTTCTCCTATTTCAAATGTTGGTACTTCTACTCATCAACCTAAGTGGTGGCTCAAGACTATCGGAGATCTTCATGATGATGAACTCATTGAAGGCAGATCAACTCGTAGAAAGAGCAAGCAACAAAACACAATCAATTTTGCTCTTATGGCCAACATCCACAGCATCTATGAGCCTCAGACATATTCAGAGGCTAAAGGAATTCTAGAGTGGGAAAAGGCTATGCAGACAGAATATCATAGTCTTCTAAAGAATCACACTTGGGTTCTTTTTGACCTTCCTCCTAGGAAGAAACCTATCAGCTGCATATAGGTTTACAAGGTCAAGTATCATGTCGATGGCACTCTGGATAAATACAAGGCAAGGTTGGTAGCTCGGGGATTCACACAGCGGGAGGGCATTGACTACGGTGAGAATTTTGCTCCTACTGCCAAGATGAGCAAAATCCATCTTCTTCTCGCTATTGCAGCTCAGTTTGGATGGACAGTTCATCAGATGGACGTCAAGAGTGCCTTTCTCAACGGTGAATTGCAGGAAGAAGTCTACATGACGCAGCCTCCTAGTTTCAAGGTTGTCGGAAAAGAACATCAGGTATGTAGGCTCGTGAAAGCACTTTATGGACTGAAACAAGCTCCTCGTGCATGGTACATCAAGATTGATCAGTACTTGGTTGATCATGGTTTTCAGTGCAATCCTTCTGACAGTACTTTGTATGTCAAAACAATCTGGTGATGATATTTTGTTTCTTGTTATCTATGTTGATGACTTGATCATTACTGGCAGTTCAACACATTTGATTGCAGCAATCAAACAGGATTTGTGTCAGGCTTTTGACATGACAGATTTGGGGCTTCTCGATTACTGTTTGGGTACTGAGGTTTGGCAAACAACTAAGAGTATTTTTATCTCTCAGTCTAAATATGCTTGAAGTCTACTCAACAAATTTCGGATGCAGGATTGCAAACCTGCCTCCACACCTATGGAGAAGGGGCTAAAGTTGTCAACCAACTCTGATTCACCTCCGGTCAATGAAACGACATTGAGGCAACTAGTGGGCAGTCTCATCTACCTCACTGCCACTAGACCTGACATTAGTTTTCCAGTGAGCTACATTTCTCGCTTCATGACAGCTCCAAAAGTTGATCATTGGATTGCAACAAAGCGAGTGCTAAGATATGTTAAGGGCACTTCCAATTATGGCATTCTATATGGCAGATGCAAGGATCCTAAGCTGATTGGTTACACAAACTCAAATTGGGCAAGTTCAATGGATGACAGAAAATCCACTTTTGGGTATGTATTCAGTTTGGGTACCGGTGCTATAACATGGACCAGCAAGAAGCAACAGGTAGTGGCTCTTTCCTCGACTGAAGCAGAATATCGAGGAACAATTAAGGCAGAATGTGAGGCAGTTTGGCTCCGTGGGATGCTTTCTGACATGCACATGTCACAATCAGGACCTTCTCCCTTGTACACTGATAATCAAGGGGTGCTCAAACTAGCCAAAAATCCAGTCTTCCATAAATGTACCAAGCATGCTGAGCTTCATTGTCACTACATCTGCAAGTTGGTAGAAGACAGATCAGTTCATCTGCAGTATGTTCCGACAACGGATCAGACTGCAGATATTCTCACCAAGTCTCTGAGCCCGGATAAGTTTGTCAAATTCAAGGGGCAACTTGGTGTTGTTGACGGATCGACCATTAAGGGAGGGTGTTAGAATAATATATTCATCATGTTAATGGTCAAATGTAATGTTTTAGTTAGTTTAGTTTCTACTGTTTCTACAGTAGTCTGTAGGTAGATAGACATCATAAATGTCTATAGTGTTTTGTATCTTTTATATATTGTAATCTTCTTTTTTCTGTTAATAGAAGAATGCTTTACCATTCACACAAATTTGGATGACACACTTGAGGGGGTTTCTCTCCTCTTTGATGATAGTTTCAACACAACTATTATCCCATCTTCATTGTCTTTGGATATTGACATTCATGAGTTTCCTCAATCACTTGATTTATCATGTTTCTTGGTTGATTTTGACCATGATTATGTTGTGGCTTATTCAAGCTTCAAGACTCCTAATCAGTTTTCACAAACGCACATGTTGAGACTTTATCCTTTCCTTCCAGTTCGACATGGAGTGGCTTCTTCATCAGCCTATGGATTTGTTTCTTCCCAAGGGAAAACATGTTCCTTGCAGACACTGGGTCATCTTTTGTTTTCAAGCATTCCTCATCGGCATTGGAGCTTCTTCATTTTAGGGGGGATTAATTGTCTCTTCCTTTCCCTCTTATGGGGGGCTGTTTGTAATGTATATATGTGATGGATGGTGTACTTGGGGGGGTATCATGGAGTCCTCCATCTTTCATCACTTGATTGAATCTTTTTCTCTCCTTTTGGGGAGGAGTTTTGTCCCACTAGGTTTTCTCCTTTTCCCCGTTTATGAGAGATTATTTTTGCTTCTATTTGTACATGGGTACCTAACATGGCTTAGTAGCCAGGACCCATTCATGCTTTCATGCATTCATCCATGCATCCTTCATAAATTTTTTAGCTAATCCCTAAGTTGATCTTAAGGGGGGGTGTAATTAATTAATTAATCAGATCATTTTTTACTTTATTCACTTAAGCTAAACTTAGGAATTGCATTTTTAATTATTAGTTTGGCTAATAAAAGCACATGTTGTCTCATTGCATAAGATGGTGACAATTGTGAAAGGCTAATTTAATCCTCACCTAGGGTTTAGATCTAGGGTTTATATATCATTTTCATAAGGATTGATTCTACATTATAATTCATTCAGGTTATTTGCAACAATACAATTGTCAGGCTTATTGAGCACATTCTTGCTTTTTTTATTTTCTCTATTGTGATAGATAATTGCTTGCAAATGATTTCTGGGCCTTGTGGGTTGAATCAGCAACTCCTACAAGTCAGACAGCCAATTCACATCAGAGTTGGGGGATTGATACATAACATGGTACAAATTATGCATGGTACCTAAGTCACAAGATTCGAATTCGAATTCGAATTCGGCAACAATGAAATTCGGATGAAATTTGGCAAGGAAAAAATTCGAACAGTATAAAATTCGGATCAAATTCGCCTTATATAATTTTATTTTTTAAAAATATAAATAATAAACGTAAAAGAGTATTAATATACTAATATGTTTAAATATATTAACAAAGCTACACAGAAAGCAAAATAAATAATAAATATGTTATAAAAATATAATTTAAAATTTAAATATTATTGATATATAAATAATAATAAATTAATTAAATTATATATTAAATAATAAATATAATATAATAAAAGTTTAATTTATTTATTATTAAATATTAAATTTAACCCAAATTTATTTTAAAATATTATATTTTTAACCCAAACCCAAATTTAATATCATGATATATCGGCTTTGATACATGATAAAGAATATCTGCGACCTGGTCGAAAGCTGCGTGGTTGGAGAAAGAGGTCGACTCTGCATTCTGAGTCGACGACTTTGATAACCTCCCCGTCTGCGTGACGCAAAGTCTAAGAAGACGGTATAGGATGCCTTGGATCAGATGATGAAGACCATCGTCGCGCACAGGCTTTCCACAATCCGAAATGCCGACATTATTGCCGATGACGGGGAAGTGGTCGAATAGGGCTCCCGCAAGCATATTCACAGTTGGGGTTTCGTTATTGACAAAGGCCATCCACCATCACAGTCCGAAGCTCTGTTTTTCTAAATATGTTTTATTTAAAAAACCTATGCCCTTTAATCAAACGAATGTAGGCGAATTTCAACGAATTTTTAATCCTGCTTTGAAGTTCGCCGAATTTCGAATCTCATGGTTGAAATTCGGCAAATGCTGACTTAATGGTACATTAAGTCACTGTCTAGTTTACAGAATGCTATGGGTTCACTGTTCTCCCATGGACTTTGATGACAAAGAATCAGCTAGCATGGGATCAGGCTCTGCATTCTTAAAAGCTAAAAATTGGAAACGAGAAAATAATTTTTTGGCTGCACCATCAAAAGTAGAGCAGAAAGATGATAAACTGCTTGGATTTGAAGTTGATTCATCTCCTTGATGAAGGCATCAATTTGGATGCAACCATCAAGATACTATAGAGCAGGCAACGGAAGTTTGGAAAAAAGCTTTTGTTGAAGGAACTAACAGTGAAAAGTTGTTAAATGGCTGATCATAAACCTGTTCCAACCTTTAGTTTTGGCTCACCAGGGGGCTGGTGCTTCAGTTGACTGTGTTACTAGTTATGCAGGATCTAGGTCAGTCCACTCCAAGACTAAATAATTTGAAGGTTACACACATTAGTGGAGTGAAAACTGTTCTTTTTGGAGCTAGCAAGACATTTACAATTCCAAGGCAATGCAACAGCTGGGGATTGTAATCATGGAGTCCATTGAGAAAATGTGGCAGTCAAAGAAAGTGAATGCTAAAGAAAAAAGTTGTGCAGGGAAAGAATATTGACGCTATCTGCAAAAGGCTGAAGGTTCAAGTGAAGGGAGGTAAAAATGCATGGCAAGGAAGAGCCTTCAAGAGCCCAATTATCTTCCTCATATTGCAAGAGACAATGAAATCTTAAGAAATGTGGCTCGCAATTTGCTGCCAAGAGCTTGGGATCCTTGGTTGAAATAATTGACTCTTAATGGCAGCTAATTTTTTATCGAGATATGTGGGCATTGCATTACAGGAGTAGGCCAGTAGGCAGCCACATTTTGACACCCAGTTCCCTTATGTTGTTCCTGATAAATAGCTAGTCCCAGGACTGTATTCTATGAAGATATGTAAAAGACTAAAGCTGTTATCAAAGAGTTTTTTAGGCCCTCTCTTTAAATGTGTAACTGGCAGTATAAGTTAGATACCCTGCTTTAGATCGCTGATTATTCTGACTAGGATGGAAGACTTTAACACTTAATGATAATCATACATTCACCAATGATGATGTGGTTTTTTCTCTGATAAGCTCTTGCTTTTCAGATTTTTGTATCTTGTAAATGGGCATTGACCCTATAAAAAACAATTACTTCATACAGTATTAACTTAATTGAAAGATTGGCTTTATATTCTACAATTTGTTAGTGTTTGCTAACTCTCTTGCTGGTTTGCAGGGAAAAACACCCTGATCCGGTTTCAGGTTTGTACCTGCATCCAATTAGTTCTGGGTATGTGTAGGGGCATGTTCTGATTTTTTTTTCACATTTTTTCTTGTTTTTGCTTTTTGGTCTTCATAGGTTGACCAGCCAATCTGAAATCCTAACTGTAAATTGGACCTCAAAACAACTTTAAACATGTATATATATGTGGCTATCTGAACTAAATTCCTGCTATTAGGCTAAAATATGTATATATTGCTTGATTTTATATTTTTCTTTGTGTACAGATGTGCCCAAAATGTACCCAAACCAATTTTTTGTCATACCAACATACATGACCCAAACTAGTAACATAGTTTAATCATGAAAAGTAGATTTCTATTGGTTGTGATCACCGATAATTAAAATTTGAAATGAGGTACATACTTTTAAGGAATCCCATATAGAATAAGCCTAGGGCCTTAAGATGTAGCAACTAGACACATCATAATATTCAATCATTTCACCTTGAATTGAACAAGAAAAAATAATATTAATGCATATAAAAGAATATGGAATCGCCAATAACAAAAAAACAACTAGTATATCACAAATATTGAAAGAAATAAAAAACATGCTAAAAATCATGAAGAAATATGAGCCAACTAAAACTAACAGTTAGAGACCATTTTTTTTTATCTAGTAAGTATTTTCAAAAAAAGCCATTACTAATATTAGGCAAAAAATATTTTTTCTTGGTTCTTGAGAATGAACATCTATGTACAAATTAATAGTAACTTCTTAAATTAACTAAAATACCTTAGAATACCAATCTCCAAAGTTTTCATCTTTTTTAACCAAAAGCCCCAAACTAATATCTTTCTTCACTTCCTTCTTTTTTTCTAAAAAACGGGCCCAAAGGCACAGTGTTTACAATCCAAACTTATTAATTCCAACAAATTGAGTTTAGTGATAAATCTATGAAAAGAAACATGATGCTACAAAGCTACAGAAAACAATCATCTAAATTAAGAGAGAATTGGTTCTCACCTATAGGCTTCGAACTTCTGTTCGCCTTTGGAGCTTTTTTGGTTTTCTTTTCTTCTCTCCCTTGACATTGTCTTTTATCTCATTGCTTGTTGAATCATTATTTGCATTTGGACTATCAACTTCATGGTCAACTTGTGTTAAATATCCTTAACTGCAGAATCAACGGTTTCCTGCACAACGAAGAAGATTCAAATCATTCATCTACATGGAGTAGCTAAATAAACAAAAAACCAAAAGAATAAGAGGAATGGTGCGAGGTTTTAGCATTCAGCGTTACTCAAACAGGGGGAAACAAGTTCTGGAAAAAATACAGAATAAAATAGAGGCCCTACACTGGTAGACATGTTGAGCGTGGAAATACGACGGAGTGCCTGCATTGACATTGAACGGAAGGAGGCGCGTAAGTAGCTCTTAAATCCTAACATCGAAACTATTCATTCCCCTTACTCTGAAATGAAAACATGAAATTCTGATAAGCTGTGAAGAAAAAATCAAATCCATTCCAAAAACAAATGAACCTAAAAAGCCCGCGTTGCACAAAAGCTTTCAAAAGATAGACGCCGGTTAATGCCTTGTGAAGCAAGTCATCGATAATTATTTTAACCCTAGGTCAACACCGCGCGTTCGGCCTTGTTTGTATTATTTAATCAAGCCTATCTTTTCTACGTAGTTTGTGAGATGATCCTTGCGGGGGCTTATGATACCATCTGTTTCTTTTTTCCCTCGCTAAATTCTTCAAGTGTCGTAATGCCTCGATTTTACAAGCGATGCCCTTGTCGATCTACGCTATCATAAGCTGCACCTTTTTGTTCTCCTTCGATGTGGGGCCCAGTGTGTCTGACGTATAGAAGCAGCAAGGATGTGATTCGGAATGAGCTCGCGACTATCATGCGACTGCAGTCTAGACTTTTCAGAACCAGAAGAACCTGTTTGCGACTCCCGAAGCCCTCGTTTCACAGATCCTCTCCTGCCAAAGAATAGAAGTTTGCAGTATTAGGGAGGCCAAACTCACGAAATGAAACTGAAATCACCTTTGTCAAACAACAAAATAACAGACTCCACCAATTTCTTTTTGTTGTTTTCTAATTCTTTGCTGAATTTGTTTTCTTCTTG